>JANHFR010008265.1:203551-222971 GCA_032468015.1 Mimophis mahfalensis | reverse complement strand
TAAGGCAAAGCATTGGTGGTAGATCCTTCAAAGCTGATGGCCTCTCCAGATTATTGTGTGCAGCCTATGGGAGAAGCAGAGTGGAGAGTCAGATAAGATTTCATCCTACCTGAGGGATTCCTATCTTGCAATGGTAGCAAAGAAAGACCAGTCTGGAATAAAACTGCTGATGGGAAGGGAGAGGAAGTCGATATCTTATCTCTCTTTATGACAGTTTTGTTCCCCGTCATACCAGCTGCCGTTGCTTGCAATATCAAAGTGAAAAGAATAATGATTTTGCTTTAATTGTCCTTGGTGAGGGGTCTTTGGTTGTTTGTTTGCAATGTGTCTGCTGGAAAAGTGTTCTTCAGTTGTCCTGAATATTTGAGTTAATGTGAAGCTATTAAAAGCTGGCCTTTAGCCACCAATACCCTTTAGAATGATGAAAAGGGATGGTATCTGTCCTGCTTGCAATATCAACATTTTATGTATGAGCAAGTTTGGTTATCATTTAATTATGAGCAACTTCATTACAGCATCTGTCACTGAGACATTTGCATTTTATGCCATGCACAAATGCTGAGATAAATCTTATTCAGAAGTCTGGTGAGAAGAGAAAAAAAAAAGAGAGAGAGAAGATAAAATGTATTTGGAAAGAATCATGAATTCTTATACCGTCTACTGGGTTTTTTTTCTGTGTCAAATAAGTTTTATTAAAAAACAAATAGCTGCATCAAATTTAATTATATACTCTAACCCTATTCAGGCATATTGGCTGTGTCAGCCATTGAAACCATATAGCCATATTTTCTTAGAAGCTTCAAGGCTGCCACAGTTAGACCCTGGGAAATTGGGAGGGGGTATATTCCAGTGAGTAGTTGATTAGACTCAACAACATTTTTTACAAAATTCAAGGACGATTCCACTTGCACCTGGATGGGTGTGGGTGAAGGAATGGATTTTAGCAGAACGAAGTTTGATTGGACCGTTGATGGACTGATGGGTGCAGGGGAGGGATCTTTGAATTTCACTTGGGGAAGAGAAAACCCAGAACTTTCAGATTCTGGGCTTCTCTCACAAGTTCTTATTTGGATGGGCTTTGTGTCTGAGTGCTGAATGAGTCTGGGAAGTTTTCCTTGGGACACTGACAGGCTGCACTCAATACTTTGAGATGAATATGTCATTTAGTTTCTCCACAGGCATTCCTGTGTAGATCCAAAGCTATGGAATATCTACACAGTCAGGTATATTTGCTTGAATGGCACCTGTGCTTAAAACTGTGGACATAAAGGTTCTCTTTCTTGTGTTTTCTTGCTTCCTTTGTTCTTTATTGGAAGAGCAAGAATAGAATTCCCATTCCTCCTATATTCTTAGGAATATTACCCTTCCATATACTCATAAAAACAGTGAATGGGCTTTTTAGATTGCAGGTATCTGGCAACCCTTCAGATGTGATAATTTTCTTGATTTTGATGCTTTCATTGAACTAAGAAATGTGGAGAATGTACAAATATTAAGGGCCTAACTTACTTACAACAAGCACCTGTGAGAAAAGCTTTTGAAAATGAATTGTGACAGTATCTACTGTATGAATAAAACAATGCTCTTTTCTCCCCACATGGGGTGGGCTGGGAAATTTTAGTCTATGTTTGCATGCATTTCTTCTTCTGTGTACATATAACTCACAATTCCCTTATTTTATCTTCATTAATCTAGATCATTTCTGAATAGGTGTAAATGATAAGAAGATCAACCAACCCAGTACTTGGGAATTAAGGTTACTATTCTCGAAGGGGAATAGTAACCTTTTTTAATGCCCTATACACCGCCCTGAGTCCCTCGGGAGAAGGGCGGTATATAAATCCAATAAAATAAATAAATAAATTAGGAATTCAATCTGTTATGACATAAAGAGCCAATGTATGGCCTGTGGATATTCTTGAATTCCAGCTACCATTTGCCTTAGCCAAAATGACCAGAGGTAAGGGATTATGGGAACTGCAGCCCAACATTAGAGGTATATGCCGGTACTTTTAGGGTATGATATTGTATGTCTCCCACTTGGCAACCATTTTAGAAAGTTAATTGCGCAAGATTTACAACTATGTGCCTCAGACCCAAACAGCAGGTCATTTCTTATTCAATTCAAGTAAAGGCATTTGGTGTGCAGCTTTGCTTTTTTTTTAAAAAAAAGATAATCATTAATTTAAGATTAAAGAGAATACAACTGCGAATACCCTAAAACTGGAAATAAAATTATCAGTGCTGAGGTAGTAAAATCCTCCTTGTTTACAACCAAGTAAGCTTAGGAGCACCTTTCAATATTTAACAAGAGTCAGAAATAAAAATCAATGGTGGACAAATGATAATGGTATCCTGCCATGTGCCTGAGGCCATGACCACCATGCGCTATAGATATATCCGATCCTTTCCAACCTATCAGTGTTGACACATCCCCAGCTCACCAGGCTAAAAGCCATTCTTTGAAGAAAGAGAGGAAATTAGCAGGGAGCTTTGTCAAGATTAAGCATTGATTTTTTTTGTCCCAATCCCCACTTCAACTATTCTTGTTTTCTTAGGATTTTTTTCTAAAGTCCAATCTCTCATGTTTCTTAATTGATCTTAGCAAAATATAACTTTTGTGTGTAGAAAAAGATTCTTTCATCCTGACTGAACAGTCAGCTTTCTTTGATGATCTCAAATTTTTCAGATAGGCTTGCTAAATAAATAGAACATTTGCTGCTGTTCGTCTCTTGAGTATGTGAATACTGATCAAAAGCCCTCGTTTTTTCAAAATTAGTTTTGCAAAAGTAAACTGCCCTCCCCCCAAACATGAAATCAAGTAGACTAGATAGAATGGCATAGACTGCATATGTTATTGAAGAAATATTTGTTTCTACTGTTCTGTAATGATGTATGGCCCCTTCCATCATGGCTTAATGCTATATACAAATCAGACCACTATGCCATGGTTGAAAATTCCTGATTTTGAATCATTTATGAATCAGATCAATTATAAAACATGTTGTTGTTCAGTTGCTAAGTCTTGTCTGAGTCTTTGTGACTCTATGGGCCATAGCATGCCAGACTCTCCTATCTTCCACTGTATCCTAGAGTTTGCCCAAATTAAAGAGGCGTGAGATGGTTTCTCCAGTGAACTTGAAAAACCATGCAAGAGAATTCATATAGTTATTCATTATTTCAGAACTAAATTGTGTAAGCACACACACATATATATCTAGAGTGGATATATCTCTTTCTCTCTTTAAAACTGAAAAGCATTATAAATCTGGACATAAACACTTAAATTTGAGTAATACAAAATGGAACAAAATGTTTAACAGCTTAAATATACGATTGTTATGCTAGTTCTACTAGGAAAGGCTGATCAGTATAATAATAAATAGACACAAGAGGTATTGTACTAGAATTTTAAGATATGTTGCTTTGTTAGGATTATTAGAGGTAATTAATAAATATAAGTAATAATGAATTTAAGGAATTCTAATATGTAAAATAATAGTTGAAGTTATATTTGTGATGTTGATAGCTTAAATAAGTGAATACTGTGTTAAAACTACAAGAACAATTAATGATTTGTATAATAACAGTAGAAATGATTTAAGATGATAATAGTTTGAATATATGATTGTTAGATTAGTAGTGTAAGTTGCTTTATTAACGCTGATTGAAGAAACAGAGTTGAACCACATTACTTTGATGTAGTTGATGCGAACCAGACAACACACCCTTCAAAACGAGAATTTATGTAACATGTAAAATAAATAAAACTTATTAAAAAAATTTTTTTAAATGGAATAAAATGTTTAACATTGGCATCTATGGAGATTCTCAGTCATCCAAGTCATGGTTATCCCAAAGCTTTAATCTCTTCAAATACTGTTCCAGAATTTGATTTTTATTCATTTTTTTTCTTTGTCCATCGTTTACAAGTACACTTCAATATGTCCAATGTTGAAAGGTGCTTTTTCAAGAGTCAAGTAGACTTGGTTTTTCTTTGAAGCTGTTTCACTTCTCATCTAAGAAGCCTCTTCAGCTCCGACTGGATGTTGGGGAATGGAAGGTCCAATTGCCTCTTGAAAAAACACCTTTGAACATTGGACATATTGAAGTGTGCTTGTAAACGATGGACAAAGAAAAAAAGTGAATAAAAATCGAATTCTGGAACAGTATTTGAAGAGATTAAAGATCATGATTGCTAAAAAATAAAGTATAAAGTTGGTTTATTTGATCACATTTAAACTATATATGTTATCTCTAACAACCCTTAATGGAGTTTTACTAATCAGGGCAGAATGGCATGGCTTTAAGGACTTGTTTATAGATAAGGGATGCAATGTAGAAAGAAGAGGATTTTTTTTTTATTTTTTGTATTTTAAGAATGGTAAGTTAGTAAAATTGCCAAATCTAAAAGAAGCCAACTCTGGAGGAAATGATATGGTGTAGAGCTAAATATGTTACTTAGGACTCAGAAGACCCAGATTCAAGTTAACTTTTGGATATGGAAGGTGGTTTTGGGTTCATAACTGTTTGGTTTGGTTTTTGCTTTTTTTTAATGGGAAGACAAAATGAATGGAAGGCCCCATGTTAGCTTTCTTGAATTCATGCAGAAAAAGCTGGATATAAATAAAAGAATAAGTAAGAATTAGTGTTTGAACTTTAGTTTGGAAATTCCAGAAAGTTCAGCTTGGATAACTCTCCCCAGTCCTGTGGAAGGCTGTGTTTACTTTGGGCATTCCATTGCCCTGAACTTGGAAAATTGGAAAGAAGAAAAAGTAAGTAAATAATGCATCACTGCACAGGATAAAACACTTGAATATATTTGAGGATATACTGATTATTATTGGCTGGGTCCAGCTCTCTCCCATCTAGTTGTGTGCCAAATAAGTGATCTTGTGGTGTGGGATTGTGGGCAGCAGTCAGCCGCGGGTGTTTTTCTTCAGAATAAGTTTCAGGAATTCCTTTTTTTTTTTCATTCTCCTTAGGGATGCATTGGGTCACTGCTTCAAAATCTTCCTGACAGCATCAAAGGTAATGGGCCCTATTCCATCAGTATGTCATATTGGGAATATAACCCAGTGCAATGGAGACATAGGAATTTGAAAGAGGAATGGATAAAATAAATCAAGATATGGCAATAATCTTATTATGCCCCTTGATTTTTGTTCTCTTTTAGCAATAGCAGTAGCACTTAGATTTATATACCACTTATTAGGGCTTTTAACCCTAAGCGGTTTACAGCAGTGGTTCTCAACCTTCCTAATGCTGCGATCCTTTCATACAGTTCCTGATGTTGTGGTGACCCCCAACCATAAAATTATTTTCACATACACCTGTATTTGTATTGAAATATGTGTTTCCGATGGCCTTAGGTGACCCCTGTGAAAGGGTCATTCAACCCCCAAAGGGGTCCCGACCCACAGGTTGAGAACCACTGGTTTACAGAGTCAGCATATTGCCCCCAGCAATCTGGGTCTTCATTTTACCCACCTCAGAAGGATGTAAGGCTGAGTCAACCTTGAGCCTGATGAGATTTGAACTGCCAAATTGCAGGCAGCTGGCAGCTAAGTACTACATACTGCACTCTACTCACTGCATTACCATGGCTCCTTTGGCAAAGGACATTCTGTGTAAGACCACACTGATTGCAATGACCACACTTTTTCTGTTAGTTATGCTGCACAAAAGATTATTTGCTAGAAGCAGAAACTGTGTTAAAAACCCCAACCAGAGTGAAAAAACAAACCACTAATGGCATGAAGCCACAGTTGGACAGAGGCTTAATAACCAGAGGGCAAATTGTTTGGATGCATGAATTTACAGATTAGGTACTAAAGATGTTCTTCTCATTTTCCACAGAAAGACCTGATATTTTAGGGTTGTTGTTGTCCAGGCTGAAAAATCCTGTTTAGCAACTCTTGATATGCTGGCTAGCATTTTGAACTGAGCTGAAAAACAAATCTAGAGCCAATGAAACTATTACAGCAACAAGTACACACAATTCAGAAATGTGTCCACATCAGAACACTGCCTACTTTTAAACTTTCAGAAACCTTACAAAAGGCAACCAAAGCATATTGCAATACAGCTAGTTAGCATAAGAGACAGAGCGGCTTCCTATTATATTCTGTGGCAAGAAGGTATTCAAATAAATTATCCACCAAGGATATTTTGAAGGGAGAGGCAATTTAATGTAATGGCTAAGAAACCAGGAGACAAGAGTTCTAGTCCTGCTTTAGGTATGATGTACAGTAAGTTGGGTGACTTTGGATAGTTACACTCTCCCAGCCCTAGGAAATAGGCAATGGCAAACCACTTCCAAAAATCTTGCCAAGAAAACATAGAGACTTGTCCAGGCAGTTGCCAGAAGTCAGCAAGTCCCCACCCTCAAAAAGGAGTTAGGCAACAATGTGTTTATGGCTCTATGTGTTCACATTGTAGTAGCTCTCATGGAAGCTAATACGACATACCTCTGGAGTATATTTATCTGTGAATGAATTCTTGGAATATGTAGGCACAGCCTAAGGAACAATAATCCTAAAATGCTATGAGTATTTCAAAAGAGCTTCCATTTTATTTATGCATACTTGAGCTGTTTCATTGATGGCTCCTTTCCCCCTTTCTTTCCCTGGGCTTTCTCAAAGTGTGTGTAGAAGGCAGAGCAAAGTACTTTAAAGCACCAGTCAGTCTAGTTCCTTTTTACAGAAACAGCAGTGTCTGGGGATCATCGCACAGCATAAAAGAAGCTGAAAGTGGCTATCAAAAGATCCATGAGCAGAGCACAGCTAAGCCAATGCCAGCAGGCTCCCACCTTGCAGTGTTCAGAGAATTCTCAAGTCTTGCAGATGGCAGACCAGCAATGCCAGAGTTAAGGAGGGGTGGGGGAATCATTGTCTTGCCTATTTTCTTATACTTTTTTTTTTTTTTTTGAAACAAGGGGGAAAAGAAATCTATGGAAGGTGTTTATTTAGACTGGTCTAAAAGTTCCTCTCCAGGGAAGCATCTAGTGATGGGCCTAGGTCAGCATGGAGAAAAAGGTCAGGCTTGTTGCAATAATACCCCAGCAAGTGTGTGCTTTGCTTTTGGATAACTGAAATAACATAGTTGTCAGGCCAATACTAATAAACGTTTGTGGTAGAGAAGCAAGAGTGATGATTTCTAAGTGACACGGCAGGAATAGGTTTCAAATTTTGTGGCACAGCCTGCTGAAAAAACATCAGAGCAAATTCTTAAGTGAATATTTATTATTTTTTACCATTGCATCTCCATGAAGGTAAATTTCTGTTCTCCAAACATCATACAACGTACTTGGCAGGCAGCTGCAACATATGGAATAGAAAAGGTGGCTTATCCAAAATAGCACCACAAAATAACATCAAGGAGAACAACTCAAACATTGATGGCAGACAAAAATGAGATGCCTTATCCATTACTTTGATAGAACAGTATTTTGCCTGTGTTTAATTTTCCCTCCCAATCAATATGTAATAGAAGTGATTTACTTTAACCGGATTAATCTCACCTTGAAAAAAAATCCTCAATTAATTAGCAGAATCCTCCAGGACTGACCATGAATAGTGATTTTAAATTGGAATCTAAATGTTTAGAGCAGGCGTGTCCAACCTTGGCCACCTTAAGACTTGTGGACTTCAACTCCCAGAATTCACCAGTCAGCCATATCTACAAGTTGTAATACCCCTGGTTTAATGCTCAGAGGCCTGAAGACAACTTGCAGGAATTAGGAGTAAGAATCAGTCTCTGCATATTATCCCATGCTGGTGTTAAAGCCTCCTTATATTACCACATCTGGAATAAGTAACATTTACAGATGGGATGAGTTGCTAGAAATCATTTGATGCATTACTTTTCCCTGGGGGACTCAAAAACCTAAGGAGTAATTAGGCTGGCTATCTAATAAAGTTATACCGAATGGGAACAATACTGTAAGATTTATGGTATGCCTGACATAAAACATATGGGAACTGTTATGAATTTGCTGACATTTCATCCATTTTCACATATAAATGCATAGGGATGGGGGAAGGTGCCCAGGTCCTTTTATCCTCTCTAGCTCACCTTGCTGTATGTGTGAAATTGGAAAATAGCAATTCACAGAGACGTCATAGTGATTTATTCTATTTATCCTATGTGTGTCCTTGTGCACCAAACATTTTGTTGCATATGGAGATATCTGATTCAGGTCTAGCCTTCAGAGTCTTCTTAGATAATCATGAATGAATGCCTGAAGACTATGATTCTGCACAATTGGAAAATACAAACCATGCACAGAGATTGCATATATACTTTTCATACAACTGAGGAAAAGTCATTTTGGTACAGGTGGGGAAAATAATATATCTTATCTATCTCCCTCCCCCCTCCCCCCCCAGTTCCTCTCTCTCTCTCTCCACTTACCACCGCTTTTCTGGGACATTGTTCTTACGTTTTACCAAACAACTAGCAATCTGTGGCTACTCAGGTAGGTCATAAGTCAATATTGTTATAATCAATATGTGGGGAAAATTTTATGAATCTAGATTTAATCCTGGAGTTACTCATTGGTTTGACATGTGGTGATACAAAGAGGTCAATTTAATCTTCATGTATCTAACCCATATTCAGGTGGGGCAGCAAACTCAATCTGTAAGTTGGATGATACAAATCACTGTTTTATTATGAATTCATAATAAATTCAACTCTCAAAAAAGATGTTGAGACTTTGGAAAAAGTGCGAAGAAGAGCAACTAAGATAATTAAAGGCCTGGAGACAAAATATATGAAGAATGGTTGCAGGATTTGAGTTTGGCTAGTCTAGAGAAAAGAAAGTCTAGGCGGGGCATGATAGCAGTATTCTAGTATTTGGAAGGCTGCCACAAAGAGAAGGAGGTCAGTTTATTTTCCAAAGCAGCAGAAGGCAAAACAAGAAGCAATAGATGGAAACTAATCAAAGAGAGAAGCAACCTGGAATTAAGGAGCAACTTTCTAACAGTGAAGACATTAAACCAGTGAAACAGCTTGCCTTCAGAAGGGTGCTCCATCACTGGAGGTTTTTAAGAAGAGATTCAACAACCACTTGTCTGAAATGGAATAGGGTCTCCTGCTTAAACAGGAGGCTAGAATAGAAGACCTTATAGGTCACTTCCAGCACTATTCTGATTGATTGGTTTCATCTTTCCCTTAAACTGCAATTTGATTATGTGCACCTGGTGCGGAGAAATTATGTTAGAATGAGACCTTTGGGGTGTGTGACCCATTTCACTGAACAATATCATTCTGCCTGATGTTGCACAAGCAGTTTGGAACTGGCTTAATTTATTTTAAATTTATTATATTTATTTGTTTGTTTGTATCCTACCTCTATTATTTTTTATAAAAATTCAAGGTGACAAACATGTGAATTCCTTCCTCCTCCTATTTTCCTCACAAGAATGACCCTGTGAGGTGAGCTGGACTGAGAGAAAGTGCCTGGCCCAAAGGCATCCAGCTGGTTTCCATAGCTAAGGCGGGATTAGAACTCACCGTTTCCTGGTTTCTAGCCTGGTGCCGTACTTACTAGACAAAACTGGATCTCTGTGTTGTAGGTTCATCCTTGCCAAAGCTTCCCCAACAAGTACAGCATAGGTTTCTTGGTTTCTAAAGCAAAGATGCATCCACCTCAATTAACATTCATCATTATGCATAAGATATGATGATACACATGTGTCTTTTCCTGTTAGCCAGAATAAAATGTTACCATTGCCTCAGAGAGATGTCTGTCTACTAATATTTAGATTTTCTGGGACTCACAATGTTCTGTTAATATGTTGCTCGGTCTAAGCACTGAGACGGAGGGTTACAAAAGCATTCATGAATGCTGAGAAATGTTTTGCCTTACAGATCTGCTAACCCTGTGAAAACTGTGGAGAGGCCACAAAATATTGCAGGCCAGAAAAAAGGAAATTTCCCGGCTTCTTTTTTCAAGTGACAAACTTGAAGAGGACAATGCTTCAGGCTAATCTTTAATGAGGGAGTGACACCCCAGTGACCAAACTGCAAATCTAGCCAAGCAAAGAAGATGTGGCAATAACAATTCTGGTTCCTGAACATCCTTAAAAAAACATCCCTACAAATGCATTTGAGAAATATTTTCCTAATTAAGATTTGTTTTTATTAGCAAATCTGATTTTCACATTTTCATCAATTGCATTTGAAGAGATTTGGTTTGGTATCGTTTTTCTAAAAACAACAATTACAACCCATGATTCGTACTCAAGAATAGAAATAATAGAACAGAAACCTGAACCGAATGAGCTGATACCAACAATGTCAAAATGGCAGGCACAATCTCATAAAATCCCACATCTGTTTATCTGCATTGCATGCAATACTTGTTAAAATTTAATAAGTAATAATAATGAAAGATGCCATGGTTTTGACTATTTCACCATTTTGATGTTATTGCCTGCCGCTCCTCCCATCCCCAAGTATGTCCTCCTACAATATCCATACAGTTGTATCTCTCGCAATAGCAATGGCACTATACTGCTTCACAGTGCTTTCCAGCCCTCTCTAAACATTTTACAGTCAGCATATTGTCCCCAACAATCTGGCTCCTCATTTTACCAACCTTGGAAGGATGGAAGTCTGAGTCAACCTGGAGCCACTCAGAATCAAACTCCTGGAGCGAGCAGTGAGTTAGCCCTGTAGTACTGCATTCTAACCACTGCGCCCCACAGCAATTCTAATCTCTAATCAGCCTCTATGATTTTCCTTAAAATCTTCCAAGAAGAAATGCTACAGACTTCTTAAATAGTTTGATAAATCTTATATACACAAGTTGGCATCCAATCTTCTCTTTTGGTGTCTTAACCCTACATCATTTCCCCTTAATTTTTTGATGCTGTTTTCAATTCTTATGTTTTTGTTTGACATTGGTGTTTTTGTCTGCTGCTCTTTTTATGGTTTATTTGTTTAACATGTTTATATTGCCACCCAACTCACTAAACCCGACACTGGATTCACTAAACTTGACAATTACAACTAAATTCACTAAACCAACAATGACAACAATATCACAACTGTAAAAACACTTCTTGCAATATATAAAAACAAGATAAATAAAAACAAGATTGTGTGAGAGCACATTGTTTAAGCTGTGAGAGTGGTTGCGGTGGTGTAGAAATGTGTGCAATAAATAAATGTTACAAAACCTTTACGTCTGTTTTGCAAAACAGGAACATGTCTTCCTCTGCAAACTGCGAGTCTTTACTATTTCCCGGGCGTTGTCTCTGTTTATTCTGCCAGATCCCCGTTTTCTGCTTATTGAAAAGCCAAGAAGTTAAAGTCTGCTTAAAGCTAATACTAAGAAAAGTGGCGTTCCCTATCAGAAATTCAAAACCAGCTTCCTAAGAGATAATGTTCCCAGACAACCGGGAGAAGATGCTTTTGAATTCAGCATCTGAATTCAACATGTTCAGCATGTGGGGCTAAGAGAGTTTCTGCTGACAGAACTGATTTGGATCAGCAGAAGTAGGAGTGGGGTGCCTCCCCTTGCCCATAATCCCTTGCATCCTCAAGAAGAGAGGAAAGCCCGTGTGAGCAGAAGTCTCTTGCTATGATATTGGACGTTGCTTCTGAGGATGAAGCTGAACATGAGAATTACAATTCTATCATCTTCAATTTTAGGGAAGACTGGCCTCAGGGACTCCCCAAAGGTCAATTGACAAATAATACAATTAATGAAAGGGATAAGCAAGTAGGATCTGCTTCTGCTAAACCAGGCCATTTTGGGCAATACTTCCTATTGTTCACAGCTGTAGCAAATTTCAGTATAAATTCCCAACTTCAGTTCTGGTGGGAGGAAAATCCAGCCAAGGCTCAAATTGTCTGTATCCCTCCCTCTGTACATCTGTTCCAACCTTGTCTTTGGCCCAGAACACAAATTTAGTCAGCTTGTGGTGAGGATTTGTTGCTATTTGCATGATCTACTATGAATTTATCTCCTGGAAAATTAACTCTCACCTTCCAAGGCTTGTAGAATGCTTATTTTTTTAAAAAAAACAAACACACAAAACAGGACCATCCCAAAACTTTCTGTAGTGGAGAATGAAAAGAATGGGGTCTCAAAAGAAGGAGGATGCTCAGAAGAATACAAAAACATCCCCCAAAGTGATTCCCATTTGAAAAGTCAATGAAATAAAAGCAAAAAGAGCCATTGTAAAGAAATGCAATATACAGAGAAGATGGTTTCCATCTTGTTTCCACGTATTGTGTATTGCTGTGATATGGTATGTTTTGTTAGGCATGTACATCTCTGGAAAGGTGAAAGGCTGGAAAAGAACATTCAGGGGTGAATGAAACCAAGAAACCTGACACATTATTGTGGCACTCTTGAGTTTTGATCAAGCTGCTTAAAATTCAGCCAGTTTACTTGTGTGAAATCTATGAAAATTAAGGCCACTTGAAATCAATTGAAAAAATTAGGAAGAATCAACTCAAATCAAGTCACATGTTCCATTTCTAAGTAACTGTATCTTTATTCAGCATTGAAAAACAGTATATATACACTCTTTACAGTGATGAACAAATATTTGAGGAATGCTAATCAGACAAGTGGAGAGAAAGATATATGTCTTCCCATATATCCATCATGCTAATCCTTTTCAGAATCAGCAAAGCCATGCTAAGCACAGAAGAAGATTAGGAAGTCAGGAGAACAAAGAATTGAAAGACAGGAAATAAGAGGAAAGGAAACATGTCCCTACTCTACTTCATACCAAAACTATTCACGCTATCTCTCCATACCTTTCTGTCTGTCAGGAAACACAATAAGAAAACACAATTAGATCTAACTGAGGCCAATCCTTTGTTTGCTTATGCCTAATGGACAGAATCTTGCCAAACTAAAGCTATAACCTTCTCACCAACTAGATATACTGTATCCTGAGAGATTCTAGGGCAGTGATGGTGAAACTTTTTGGCACAGAGTGCCCAAACCGGAATGTGCATGAGCTCCAGACAGCAGCTGTTGGTGTGCGTGTCCACAGAGAGGGGTATGCATGCTACCTCTGGCACACATGCCATAGATTCGTCATCATGGTTCTATGGTATGTGTACCCTGAACCTCTCCCCCTCTAGCATGGCACTGGGCATCACCTAATCTGGCCTTCCCCTGAGAAAGGTATGTATTCTGAAAACTCTTATCCACTGATTCTCCAGGGGCACATTCCATCACTCTATCCCTGCAAGTCGTTCTGGCTTCCGTCACCACCATACATCCTATTCATACATTGGCCTTTGGTCTTTAAATGTCTCTTTTAGAGTATCTCATTTCTCTCCAACCCCATTTTCAGCCTTTCTCTTTTGCTCAATCCATTTTCCTTCTATTTAAATGGTAAAGAATGATTCATAGAGTTGTTGCTTGTGTGCTCAGTTTTTAGAGACGTGCAAATGAGTTCAGAAACAAGATTTTAAAATTTTACCCAAGCTCTCCAACTGAGCCATCTTTCTTCCCACTCTAAGACACAGTTTAATAACTGGCTGACGAAGTATGTAAGTAAACAAATGTATATATGAAGCATCTTAAGACTCATGTGTATCTGAAGTCCTGACAAAGTTTGTGATTTGCAATGTGATGCCTAATCCATTGTATCATTTAAAGATATGAAAAGTCATTTTTTAAATTTTCCTCTCACTATAAAAAAAATAAAAAGCAGATTTACTGCCATTTTTAATCAGAGGGGTATGGGGATATGCAATAAAGCACGGGCCCAATCATAAAGATAAGTTTTCTTGTGATATTGCTATGCCTTTTTATTATTTTAATTTAATTTCAAATGGTAATATAAGCAGAGATGTCTTTGACACAGGAAGTGGGATATCAGCTGATTAAGTAAATAAATCCATGTAGCTGTCCATGGCTGAGAAAGCAGGTTGACAAATTGTCACTGCACATGGGCACGTTTTAAAAAGATATGGCATCCTTTTATTACCTATAATAAAGTTCAGCATAAAATTAATGTAAATTTACACTTTATGTGTAATTAATTTTCTTTTGAAGTTATGTGATCTGCCAAGATATCTCTCTTAGCCACTGCCTGGATTGGGTAGCCATATATATGATGCCACTATGACCATATCCGGATGCATATTCCCCCTTTCTGCTTGCTGAATTTGCAGATGGCTGGAGCTGAAACAAGAGCACCGAAGCTTGAAAAAATAGAAAATGGAAAACATGCTTCGGGGATTGTTCATACTAATCAAAATGAGCTGCCATATTTCATTCACTTCTTTGTTCATAGAATAGATGAAAACAGAAAAAGGGGAAAACGATTTCTGCTACGGTGGTTTCTAATCAATGCTTGCTAAAAAAAGAGAAACCAAATTCACCAGTTTTGCTAGTATTTTCATTGGACTTTAACTTGCACACTGGATTAATTATTAATTTCTCAGTTTGGAAATGATATTAAACATGGCCTGCAAGATGATACTAGTAGAATGAGCAATAAATCTTCTCTCTGTCTTATTATGTACCTGCCCAGTGTCCACAAAGTGCCTTTCTACAATGCAAGAATATTTTTGACTGAAGTGAAAAACAAAAGTACTCTATCATTTTGCTGGATTTTAATTCATCTTCAATCAACTGGAAATACAGCATCCTCTGCGTTTGCAAATTGTGATGTGAATTCACATCAGAATTGATCCACTCTGAATTGTGGTACTTTGGAATGTTTCGCTTTATGGGACAATTTGTAAGTAAGAACTATACTCCAAAAGAAAATAATGTGAAATTTGATTGGTACATGAAAACCTTAACAACATTACAGAACAGATACAATATTCAGGTCTATCAATGGAAGTTATTTCCTTGTGAAAGGAGCACCATCATCCCCAATTCCTGATTTTAGTGAACCTGATTCAAACTGAGGCACATCTGACTGCTGATTTTAGGTAAGAAATTTATGCTAGGAGGATTTTAACTTTTAGAACAGTGAAATCTCCGCCCCCGCCCACAATGGAATGGATTTTAAACTCCAAAGCTAATAGCCACTTGATTAGCTGCAGAATCCAGCTTGGTAGCTTTTTTACCATTTTAATTCTCTACAATTTTATAGTCATTTTCCCCCAAGTTTAATTAAAACTATTGGACTATATGCTGAGCACTTCAAACAGGAAAGATACATAATATTTCATTCTAATTATTAACACGAAGATGAGCAGTCAAGGAAATTTGATAGACAACCCGAGAATTTATCTATGTTGTTTACACAATGCAAATACTAGCATTTTGAGCTAGCTAAAACAGGTGTTAAAGGAAAATGCAACAATGTAAAACAATTTCTAATTATGAAGACAGATGCCTAGGTTTTCATGAACCCAGGATTTGAGGCAATGACAAATATGGTTGCAATGCAAGATCTGAGAAGTGTCTTTTTTGCTTCAGTAAATATTGCATATAGCAATTATGTCGTGTAATTAACCTGGAAAGTTTTGTAGGATAAGGATGTATAATTCCTGCTTCAATCAACTCACAGATTAACAAGAGCAAAAAAAAAAAAAAAACCTTAACCACAATCATGATTTGTGCAGACTTCAGGTGTATTTTACTCCTTCTGAAATCTTTAAAGATATGCACAGTAGTCAAGCTTAGGTTTTGTTTTATTTTTAGCATAGCTATACACATTTGAGAGATAATAGCGTAGCTTAATGATTGAATTCTTACTTTGCATGCTTTCATTTCCTAGTTTAATCTCCCACATATCCAGTTAAGTCTGAGAAAAGCTTCAGTTGAAGAGTCTGAGATGTTGCTGTCAATCAGTAAACCAGCCTTTTTCAGATCTGGGAATTTCAATATGTAGGAATTACAACCTCAAAAATTCCTATTCAACATGGCCAATAGTTGCTTTAAAAGGTAATTGTAGTTACAGAAAAGGTACCATATGTGCTTGATTTGTCTGGCAGTTTCTTGTGTTCCAATAAATGCAGGATGGTGCTATTGCAAAAGATGGAGGTCGGAGGTCCTATGTTGATTTTTCCACCCCTAAATCTAAATTATCCCAAACCTACCATCATAATGTTGTGTATTCACCCATATGCGATGTATTGTAACAGGGTGGGCAACTACAGCAACTTTATGACCTGTGGACTTCAATTCCCAGAATTCCTGAGTCAGGAATTCTGGGAGTTGACGTCCACAGATTGTAAAGTTTCAACTTCCCTATTTTGTAGGGATGAGGAAAGGCCTAATGTTATGGTGTCAAGTCATAGGTCAATTTGGATGCCCCTTACAAGGGGAGAATCCATTTCCTATTACACTTTCACCTTGATCACCATACTCAACTCTAACTAGAATGGAAACTTGGTTTGGCTAATATAATAATTTGAGCACAATAGAGGCATTTCCTTTAGGAAACCCATAGTATTACACCTGATTTTATTGTTTTATGAAATTTATTTTATATTTTAATAAATCTTGATAATGCTAACATGCTGAGTAATTGGGAAAATTATGTCACTCCTCTTCAATGGGCAAAAAGGCTGTAGAAAGAATATAGAGTAGTTTCCTTTGGAATCTAAGGAGACATCCTGAAGAACAAAGAGAGCCAGCTTGGTCTCTTGATTAAGGTACCAGTTTAAAAAGGAAGAGATTGTGAATTCAACTCCTGCTTCTACCCTGAAAGGCAGCTGGGTCAGTCATACTTGGGTCAATCACACTTTCTCAGCCCAACTCACCTCACAAGATTGTTGCTGTGGGAAAAACAGAATGAGGAATGTGTGTTGCTGCCTTGAGTTATATGTAAAAATAAGAAAGACAGGATACAAATAAATAAAAAGGCAAGGTTTCTTGGAGTCCCTCTTAGTTCCCTCTTGAGAAAAATTTCCATCCTTTATCACTAGGTCACAAAAGGGCAGGGGGTGGTTTTCCACAGGTTTAAAGCTTAAGGAAGGAACCATGTACACTGTCTGTGAAGGCCACATTCAAAGCTTAAGAAAAGTTATCATCAATTTGTAAAGGACCATAGGTAAATGTTATATCAGGATACTTATGAATAAATAGGTAAATGTTATATGTTATATTAGAAGAAAAAAATATCCTTGGAGAAAGTAGAGATAAACTGAATTCAGAAAACAGATTTGGGGAGAGAGAAGCCGATCGAGAGCCAGTCCAATAAATGGAGAATTCCATTCTGTTTCTTATTGCTCTTGGTAAGGTAGACAGTGCCACTCAACTGTTTCTAGACTTGTAAAATAATCCTTTATGTATGTGAAGCTATGCTGAAAGATTAATTACTCTTGTCTTTCTAACCAAGCATTGTGTCAGCATTTCAATGAAACCCCCATGTCCATTCAGCACTCAGAGACAAAGTCCATCCAAGTAAGAATTTATTAGAGAAGACATGTTGGAACATATGGGAAAACTGAATCTGAGAGTTCTGGGTTTTCCCTTCCCCAAGTGAAATTCAAAGATCCCTCCCCTGCACCCATCAGTTCATCATATGGCCCAATTAAACTTTATTCTGTTGGAAACCATTCCTTCAAACACTCCCATCCAAGTGCAGGCTGCAATGTCCTTGAACCTGAAAAAGAATGTTTGTTGAGTCTAAACTACCACTCCTAAGAATTTCCTCACTCCCAAATTCCCAAGCTCTAATTGTGGCAGCCTCAAAGCTTCTAAGAGAATATGAATATATGGCTTCCAAGGCTGACACATTGCTTTCAATATTCTTTATTTGAACTGCTGTTGCTGCTGCTTCTGCTGCTGAAAGAATCAATGCTATGGATTTACAGAGCAACAAAGGCAAGATGTGATGTTTTATTGTCCTCAAGACCCAATCTTACCAGGCATTCCAGAAGGATGTCATGATTGATGGTATCAAAAGCTCCAAGAAGTCAAGTACAGCTGGTAGGGTTGCATTCCTCTTTTCTGGTTTCTGGCATAGGTCATCCACCAAGGCTACCAAAACTTTTGACAACTCCATTTATATCCAGCTGAAATGCAGTAAAAGTGAATTCTGAAAATCATTTATAAACCAGCTATATCTGAGACCGCATTTATGACTAGCCTATAATTATAGAGATATATGGGATCAGAGGAAAGCTTCGTTGGAAGAGATCTTATTACAGCCTCCTTCAGAAAAAATGAAGCAATTCCTCCTGCAAGAGATTCTATCTCTTTTAAGAATGGGACCATTCCAGACAATTCCATTTGGTAGAGACACCCTTTGACCACATCTCAATCTGAAAACAATCCAGAACAAAAAGATAAGCTTTTGCCAAGATTGCAATGCTATGACCTGGCCTGGTACTGATGTCCAAGTTAGCTGTGTCACATTGAGTTTGTCTATAAAGCTCAGTGCCAATTGTTCAGAGTGAGTCATTGAATGGTCAGATTCCCTCTATCCCACATTTTGGCTGGGAAGATGCTGCACACCACAAAGGCAAGGATAAAAATGATTTTGGATGCTTCCTGTGCAACCCAGATGGCCTTTCAAATGGGTCTCATTCCATACTCAATGTGATCTACCTCCAATGTTCATCCAAATGCATCCTAACTGATGTTCCCTAAACTGCATCACTGTCATGTAAACTAAAGGACTGATTTGACTCTACAAAAAGAAGAGAATGGTTTGAAACCATAGTGGCAACTCCTCAGTCCTTCTGTTTCTGGAGGCCATCAACTTAGAAGATCTTGACTATTAAGCAGCTCTGGATTTCCCAGAATGATAGTTACCAATAGCTCAACTGTGAATCTGGAAGTCAGCTCTGGATAATTTCCTCATGTTGTTACAACACAGATATTCTACCAGACCAGATGCTTTGCTGATCAGCTATTTGTATTTAAACAGACCAGAGTTGCAATTGTGACAAATTGCTGATTCAGGCAGAGCTCAAAATATAATCAGTGATCAGACTGCATACATACATGACCTTTTAAGCCTATGACAGACTGTCCAAATTCCAGACTGTTCAAACAATGATAAAATGTTAATGCTGATTATTCTTGCTGAGGATAGAATAGCAAGTTTCTTCTATTTTTTCCCTTCTTTTCTCTTTCATTTATATATACGTATGTATGTATGATGTGTGTGTCTGTGTATATATATGTGTGTGTATGTACTGTATGTATGTATACACACACACACGCACACACAAATATAAATACATATTTTATTTTGGTATTTTCCTGCCCTTATATGTGTCTGTGTTGTGTGTTACACAGACAGACAGACAGACAGACAGACAGACAGACAGACAGACAGACAGATAGATAAATATAGATATAGATATAGATATTTTCGTAGATTTTCATGGGTACAGGTCTGCAAGTCTTGGTGTATTTGGGTCTTCTCCCGTGTAAGGTTGAAGGTGTCTTGGTGATGTTTCGATGAGGTCACACTCATCATCTTCAGGCTGGTGTCTTCAGCTTCTTGCTTCTGGGAGC
>JANHFR010008265.1:87097-105700 GCA_032468015.1 Mimophis mahfalensis | reverse complement strand
AGATAGATAGATAGATAGATAGATAGATAGATAGATAGATAGATAGATAGGAGATAGATAGATGATATAGTTATATAAAACCAAAATTCCTATAAATGTTCCCACTCTGGGTGAATACCAGGGAGCAGGCTAGGTAGGAAATACAACATCAGGTATTGTGGCTCTGTCACCTGTTGCTGATTTGGCAGCTGACACTGACTCAGAAGAAGACGTGGAGTCAGTTGCTGACAGTGTTCCAGCAGGGGGCAGTCGCTCCATGGGTCAGCAGGAGATGATGGGGGCTGACAGCAGTGGGGAGGAGTCCTTGGCTGACGCCAGGGAAAGGTGTTGACTGAGGAGAGAACAGCAACGCTGAAAGGGGAGAGGCCGGGCTCAGCTGACCACTAATTGGGCCACAATCTAGAGGGGTTAAAAGGGGTGTGGCTGGACCTGGTTCTCTGCAGGAAACAACGTTTGTACCTCATTGTGAAACTGTGTTTGTTTTCAGAGTTACTGGTCAACTTCCAGCTTTCTTGACCAGTAACTTATCTGTATCTGTTAATTGGCTTCTGTTGGCACCTTTCCCGGTCTTCATTAGACAAGCATAATATTGTGCTTTTGAACTCATGGTGCAGGTTTGCTTTAAAGGCAAAGACAGCATTCTATTTGTGGACTCACGAACGTTGGGGGTTTCACTTAAACTGCCTCTGCATTGGGCCTGAGTCGAGGGGAACAGAATATCAGGATTCAGTCTAGTCATTATGGCACCGCACATGTTTATACAGGTAGTTATACAAGGAATTGAAAACGTGGCTATTTGCATTGGCCGGCCTGGACTGAGGGGGCGTGTGTAGTTTTAAGCTTATTGTGGTTTGTTAGGGCTGGATTGATTTAATAATTTTTTAACTTTTGTATTGGTTTTGTTTTAATTGTCCTGTATACCGCCCTGAGTCCCATGGGAGAAGGGCGGTATATAAATTAAATTTTAATAATAATAATAATAATAATAATAATAATAATAATAATAATAATCCTTTACTTACAACAGTTCATTTAGTGACTGTTCAAAGTTACAATGGCACTGAAAAAACAACTTATGACCATGTCTATGGAGATTCTCAGTCATCCTGTCATGGTTTTCCCGAAGGTGCTTTTTCAAGAGGCAACCAAACTTTCTGGTTTTTCTTTTGAAGAAGTTTTACTTCTTTAGCTTCTTGAATGAGAAGTGAAATGTCTTCAAAGAAAAATCAGAAAGTCCAGTTGCCTATTGAAAAAGCACCTTTGGGACAACTTATGACCATTTTTCACGCTTACAACCGTTGCAGAAAACTGATTTTGATGTGATCAAAATCTGGATACTTGGCAACTGGTTCATATTTATGACGAGTGCAATGTCCCAGAGTCAATGACCAGCTTTTGCAACCTTCTGACAAGTAAAGCCTGTGGGGAACCCAGATTCATTTAACAACCATGTTACTAGCTGAGCAACTGTGCAATGATTCACTTAACAATTGTGACAAGAAAGGTCATAAAATGGGGCAAAACTCACTTAACAAATGTCTCACTTAGCAACATAAATTTTGGGCTCAGTTGTCATAAGTTGAGGACTACCTGTATACCCGTGAGGTGCAGAACCAAACTGATAGCTTTCTAGCTACTCTAGTATCCCGTCAACTTCAGCCAGCATTGCCAGTGGTCAAGATCAATGGAAGGTGTAAACAAATAGCTTCTGGAACTTAACAGTAGAACTTAAGGTAGACAGGTAGAAAGGACAAATAGGCTGAAAAACGGCTTCTATCCCAGGGCAGCCAGTAACTACGTTGAATTCTACTGTATAGTGTAATATTAATGCAATATCAGGGGTTTTCAATTCAATTGCATAGAATGTGAAGGATGTGTGTGTTTATATGCATAATCAGTGATGAGATTCAAATTTTTTTTTACTACCAGTCCTGTGGACGTGGCTTAGTGGGCGTGGCTATGCTGTCAGCTAATCAGAGATGGTATTTGCCGGTGTCGGCCAATCAGAGGTGGTATTTGCTGGTTCTCAAAATTATCACTACCACTTCTCCGGAACCTGTCGGAACTGGCTGAATATCACCTCTGGATATAATATACACTGAAGATGACAATAAAGTAAATTTAAAGTTATAAAATCCCTATCTTTAGCGTAAGATTTTAAATGTCTTTAGAGCAGAGTGAACATGCATTTTTTGTCTTGCAGCCGTATGCTTTACATATGCAACTGTGGGTGTTCAAATAGAAACCATTATCTACATTTTATTCTTCAGATGAATTTCAGAAAACACATCTGCAGTTCTATTTTTAAGGAAACTTTTCCAGGCATTTCAGTTAGGATACAAAAGCCCAGGTCCCATGGTGGCATGTATACTATACGTCAGTTAAGGAATCATCACAGATCAACCACGTCATTTACCCTTCTGTTACAAAAGATGACACATTTCCCTGCCACTTCAAAATAACATGTTCCATTCTTGAACTTCGCTGTCATTTTTTGCCTCTCAACATTTTGCATAAACAATTGAAAACTCAGGAAGCATTCTGCAATAGTTGCATGGAATATGAATTGTTTTCTGCCTTGCTGCCATTAGGGGAACCTACATAGCACTTTACAGACTAAAACACAGGACAAACTGACACAAATGTCTGATCATTTATACTATGCTCCTGTTGTTTCTTCTTAAAGTAGTTAAGGGTAGAAGCTTTCTGTGGCTCTGATGAGCCTAAAGTTTAACTGTTTTTTTATTTATTATGGCACTGCAGTATCCTTTTTGCTTTCCTTGCGAATACATAATGAAAACCATTCCAACGTCCTGGGATCCTTTTGACAATGTTCAATTACTTGTTGTGTAATTAAAAAGCTCCAACACAAAAGACAGTGGCATAATATTAAATATGTTACTCAGCTGGATTTATATTGTACAATGGAAAATATAAGTAGTGTTTTTAAAACAGCAGTAATTTGCTTCTCTGATTGTCATTCATTCTTCGTTTTTAAGAGAAATTTGCTCTTTGGCTCTCTGATTTGTTTTTCTAAACCAAGTTAGAGAAACAGAACAATATGCACGCTATCCAAATACAAGATCCAAAAATGCCAGTTAGGGACTCTTCCATCTTGCTTAATCCCTGAAGGTAATATCCTAGTTGGAGTCAGAATAACCTGGGAAATAAAAAAGAACCCATCTTATTAAAGGAAAAGAAGTGCATTGCTGCTTGCCATCAAAACCACATTTACTGAGAGCCCTGGCAGCGCAGAGGTTAGAATGCAGTAACTCTGCCCATAGCCAGGCGTTCCCTCCTGACCAGCTCAAGGTTGATTCAGCCTTCCATCCTTTCGAGGTCAGTAAAATGAGGACCCAGAGTGTTGGGGTAATATGTTGACATTGTAAACTGTCCAGAGAGTATTGTAGATCAGCCTTCTGTTCATCTGAGGTTGGTAAAATGAGGAACCAGATTGTTGGGGGTAATACATTGACTTTGTAAACCACTTGGAGAGTGTTGTAAACCACTATTGCTATTGCTACTGAAAGCTCCTAGAACCGTGATGGCGAACCTATGGCACGCGTGTTCAAAGTGGCACGTGGAGCCATGTTGCCTGGCATGTGAGCCGTCACCCAGCTCAGCTACCCTGTGCACATGTGCATGCACCCCCCTGCTCCCCCACCCTTGCACGCGCGACCCCCTCACTCCTCATCCCCACACACATTTGTGTGATGCGGCAGAGCTGAAAAACAGCTAATCTGTGCTGCTGCACCAATCATCTGAGCTTCAAACGCCAAACTATTTGTTAAATTTAGCTACCAGTTCAGGCGAACCGGTAGCTAAATTTAACAAATGGTTTGGCATTTGAAGCTCAGCTGATTGGCACAGCAGTGCAGATCAAGAGGTTTTTCGGCTCTGTTGCATCACGTGCGCATGCTTGTGTAGAGGTCAGGGGTCAGGGGTTGTGTGTGCATGCGCAGGGGGGGGGTCACACATGCATTGCATTATGGGTGCAGACACAAACGGGCACGTGCGAGTGTGTACACACACACTTTTGGCATGCTACCATAAAAAGGTTCGCCATCACTGAACTAGAATTACCACTAGCCAAGAGAATGGAGTAAAACTTTCGGAAGAGCAGGCAACAAAACTCATGCGTCCTTCACTCACGTTATTACAGAACAGAGAAAATAAGAAGGAAGATTTTTATTCTATTTTGCATAGGCTAAATTGCATTTGAAGTATGGTGTCAAGTTCTCTCAGTGGCAAATATTAAGACAAACAATGACCAACAGATGCAGATCCTGAGGAAGGTAAGCAGAATGATTAGAGGTTTTTAAAAACCAAATTCCATAAAAGTGACTTATGGAGATGAGCAAGAGCTGCCTGCAAAAGGAGAGATTCAGAAAGAGCAGAAAAGATGGATTGGACTGTAGCTGGACCCACTAAAAGGGGGCAGGCAAGGTCTATCTTCAGGGGCAGCATGGTGATCTCTAAGAACTATGAGGCTATACGTCATCAGGAAATATGGGGCCAGGATTTCAGCCCTTTGAGTGGTGTCTTTTAATACAAAAAAGATTAATTAAGCCTTAACATACCTAAAAGTTTTACCCATCTCATCGACGCCCATAAAAAATGTCCACCAAAACTGACACTGTCAAAAATCCAATTTATGGGGCCCATAGACAAGAAGTTGAACATGCAACTTTTGGGGAGAACGTTGACACCCTCACTTTATCAAAGGCACGTATACAATGTCTCCTGAGAATTCCTTTTTTCTCCATAGAAATCTGCAGCTTACTATGCCATTCATTTCCACGCATCTGTTCTTACTATCTTTGTGATGATAAATCATGACTTCCTTTCCTTCGTCAACCTCAAAACGATGATATACTCTGCCTGTGATCTGTTGCCATGGTGAATGAAAGATTAAAGCATAAAATTCTTTATAGAGATTTTCAATTCCACCAGAAACACAATAAATATAATTTGGGATGCTGTGATGTTTGGATGACTACTAAATTTCTATTAGAATAAGCTAGTGCCGTTTTTATAACGCCTAATGTTAGGAAGAAGTAAAATGAACTATCTGGTTGTGCTTTGGAATTGATACTTCTAAAAATGGCTTGGTTTTCTTTATAAATGTAGAACTCAGTTTGGATTAGTGGTTAAAGCACAGGCTAAAAAACAGGAGATTCTGAGTTCCAGTTCTGCCTTAGGCATGAAAGCCAGATATGTGACTTTGGGTCAATCACTCTGTCTCACTCCAACCCACCTCACAGGGTTGTTGTTGTGGAGAAAATAGAAGGAAGGAATATTGTCTATAGGTTTGCCACCTTGAGTAATTTATATATATATTAATAGTGAGAGTGAGAGAGAGAGAGAGAGAGAGAGAGAGAGAGAGAGAGAGAGAGAGAGAGAGAGAGAGAGGATCAGAATTTTGCAAATGATCTCATCAACTTTAGAAATCAGTTTTTAGTCTGCCTTACCCCTATTCCTAATGTTTCCAACTGGTTGCAGGAAAGGCACAGATGTGAGAGGAATAAGAAAGGGAGATGTGAGCATTTAAAATTTGATCACATACATTTCAGGCCTGCAAAGTAGCAGCAGTAGTTCCCATTGTGTTTCAGGCCACTCCCCCTGATTACTATTATGTAGTTTTGTCCCAGCCTCCATCTGTCCTTTCCTTCTTCTGCCCAGGCAGGAGGATCTTAAGAATAGATCATCTTCCGAAAAGAATGTTACAGGAAGAAGTTCTCTACCCATCAAACCTCAATTCCAAACTGAAACACACAAAACCTCTCTCTGTGTTTTAGAGCAAGCTGGCAGTTTCCCTTTAAGAGTGTTATTTGTTTTATTTCCTGCTATCTGGGAAGGGCAATAGGTACAATAATACAGGAAATAATTCCTATAAATATCTCTAACATGATTTTTTTTTTAAAAAAAAAAATGAGCCTCAAGGTTTATTTTTGTTTGCTTTTCTTTTTTTCTTTTTGCATTGACTTGGATTTTGGCATGTCTTCTTTCCCATCCACACCATGCTCAGATCCTGTTTTTGTGGTGCCCTTAGTTTGGATGTCACCAGCTCAGTTTGATTAATATCATAGATGCTGATGTAGAAGAGACTTAATATTTCTTTAATCACGAGGCCAGCAGAGACTAAGAGAAAAAGAGCGATGGTTGGATTAATTACAAAGTTTTATTCCT
The DNA here is from genome assembly GCA_032468015.1 of Mimophis mahfalensis. Classification (NCBI taxonomy): domain Eukaryota; kingdom Metazoa; phylum Chordata; class Lepidosauria; order Squamata; genus Mimophis; species Mimophis mahfalensis. The sequence goes on along the minus strand of JANHFR010008265.1, from coordinate 99,511 downwards.
ATTCCCATCTCAAGATGCTGCACATTGAGTCTTATAGTTAAAGAAAACTAGGCCTTTGCCTTGCTCCGAGTAGCACAAAAACATGTTGCCAGAACAAAGCACGGGACGTGAGGAACAATTAATAAAACAAGAGAGCTAGGCCTTGCAGATGGATATGCAGAGTAATAAAGGCAGGGAAAAACTGTGCTTAGCTGTCATGCATCAGATCCTGCATCTGTTATGGAAATCACAACCCACGAGGCTCTTTTGTTCAGGATAAAGCCCTCCCAACAGGGATTTGGACGAAGTAGGTTTTCTTGTTATTAAACATGATTTCTGGCTAGTTGAGAGCAGATGCAGTTACAGGAGTTGGTAGTACTATAAGCTAACCTTCAAGCGTGCAGCACCCTTTCTGGTGCTCATTGTGGTTTGAAAAGCTTGGTTAAAAAGAAAATGCACTCTGTTCAGTCACTGTTTTACACATGAATGTGTCTGGCAGTCAAATATCCTGGTGGCCTTCCAATGCCAGCCAAGCAAGGAATACATGTCCTTGATCACTTATTCCTTAACAAAGATAAAAATGTACAGATTAGAAGGTCCAGAAAACAAGAGCCTTGCAATCAAGGTGAGTAGGAATGTCTGACTTACAACAGGGTAAGGACAAAATTCTTCACTGAGCAAAAACCCCATTGGGTTTCAAGCAGAAAGCTATTTCTGCTGCAAGGATCATTGAAATTGCTTTCAGTCTGCCCCCCAAACCTTGCTTCTGTTCCTTATTTAGAAATAGAAAGCTTTTGAGAAAAAAACGGTATGCAGTTTCAATTCAAGAGGGCATCCATTTTGGAACTGGTTTCTAAATAAATCCATCTTTTATTCTGAATAATGAGGGATAACCAGTCAAGGTTGAACTTGTTTTGTGAAGCAGTTAAACTGTAAGGTTGTTTCCTAACATCTGACTATCTCTTTATCCCTCCAGCTAGAACTTCCTGTACTATGGTAAAAATGATGGAGAATGTCATGAGTAAAACGGAAGTAGAACAAGCAAGACGTAATCGATAATGTGATTTGCCCTTGTACTAGTTACTCATTTCTTAACATCTTCTTTTAATGGGAGCAGAGGTATCCTAGCTCGAAGTCAATATTTTCATTTTTATTTTTTTCTATCTTAAGATACTGTACTTTTTCATCTGCTAATGTTTTTTTATTTAAATTAATCTCATGATTTAGCCACTTAATGGAGACTTAGCTTTATGAATATTTACCTCCAGATTTAGTCTGCATTAATAATGTTTAAAGTTACATGAAGCATGGCGAGCCAGCCTAATATGTTAGACATAAGTTTTATTCCAAAATATCTTCCTGAACACTGATGTTATTTTTCATCTTCTAATATTCTGCTATGCAGTCAATATTCTTCTTCTGCACTTATAAGTTATTCAAGCATTATGGTTAATACATTGTATTATCTCTCCATGGAGGGACATTTATGAATATAAATCCCATTTTTACCAGCTTTACAGAGATCATTGACAGATTTTACAAATGCTCATTAAAAACAGTCACAAAGCATTCCCAGAAAATATGTTGGTTTGTTCACATTGAGTGCAATTAAACAGTAAGCAGGTACACCAAGAATCTAATCCATATTTTAGAGCTTGGTGTGGGAGTTGACAAAAATTCAAATATGTCGTGACTACAATGCGCCAACCATATTTTTTTTTCCAATTTCACCATGTAACTGCAACCTGGAGGGTGATATCTATATTATATTTCCTCATTCATTGCAACCAAGTCCTACACTATATTAGTTACTATGGTGTGTAAAAACTTTCTACAAGGGTTGGTTATTTCAAAAGCTGAGTTTATCATAGACTCTGACAAAAAACAGCCATCACGAACCATCACGAACCAAGATTAATATCTTATTAAAGTCTTTAATATGTGTTGCTACTGCAAGGACTTTGAAACATGATGGGATATCCATGTTCTTTTACATTCTGTTGATTTCTGTGAGAATTGTCTGTGATTAAATCACTACGTGTGAGGCATAAAACAAGGCATTTATCCAAAGGAACACCTTCTCTACCACTACCACATCAGGGTTGCAATAAGGCAATCAACACTAGAATTGGTCTCTCTGCTATTATATAGTTGTTATTTGGGGTTTAGTAGCTCAGATTTAATAGTTGTGTACTCAACTCAACTTTGTACTCAACTCACAAAATTACTGCCCATGTTTTAGCAGTGAGGAACTCTGAAAATGATAATGGGAAGGAACAAAAGAAGAGGGATAGGAACAACTGAACAACTTTAGTTATTCTATTAGAAGCATTGACCAAAATTCTAGACCCATAGTAAAGATACTGAAGCAATATGCCACACCTCACAATGATGATTGCTAAAATGAATACATTTTTGTTGAGATTTGAAATGGAGGAAAAGCAAATTAAAGAACCTATGTAAAATGTATGGTTATAATATTCATATGGATGGGTAGGAGAGAATGTGGTTAAAAGCTCTGAAATTCTCAGTGTTACAATTTAAAAGAAATGTTTTTTTAAAATGATGCACCATTGGTGTACGAGCCAGAGAAATTGCCTAAAATGTATAAAGCTAGTTCTAATCACTGTTGAAAATTTGAAAATAATGAAGGAACTTTTTATCAGGGAAGGGACTGGAGGCTAAAACATATAAAGAAGGGTTGCAGGAATTGGGTGTGCCTAGTTTAACGAAAAGAAGGACTAGGGGGTAACATGGCAGCAGTGTTCCAATATCTCGGGGGCTGCCACAAAGAAGAGGGAGTCAAGCTATTCTCCAAAGCACCTAAAAGCAGGACAAGAAGCAATGGGTGGAAACTAATCAAGGAGAGAAGCAACCTAGAACTGAGGAGAAATTTCCTGACAGTTAAAGCAATTAACCAGCGGAACAACTGGCCTCCAGAAGTTGTGGATTCAGGTGAAATTGGGACTTTTCTTATTATGATTTATGGATACTCAACTAAAAAAGGCTCATGGGTGATCAGTTTTATATACAGTAACTGAAGCGAGACCATTTTATACGCACAAAGATGGAAGACTACAGAAACACCAATAAAGAAGGAATGGATTGTGAAGATGGCTGTGTTTGCAAAAATGTCTAAATTAACTATGGTAGTCTGACTAAGGAGCTAACTACAATTACTTTTATAAAAAACTGGAAACCCTTTGTGGAGATTTTACCGAAAACAAATGAAAATGAAAAAAAAAATGGAGATTAGGAGATGTATTGATTAAAATGTTTTTGTTTATGGGAAGAAAGGAATTATGATATGCAATATGGCAGGGTGGAAATGCCATGTTTGTAACTGCTGCAGAAAAGACTGCAAGTTGTTTCTTCGGTTATCATTCTTTTTCTTGCTTTTTGTTATTCTCATCTTCTTTTATCTTTTTATAACCTTTTTATGGGGTTTCCTGCTTGAGCAGGAGGTTGGACTAGAAGATCTCTAAGGTCCCTTCCAACTGTTAGTTTGTTATTCTATTTATTCTTTTACAGTTCTGCAGTATTTACATTTTTTGTAAAATCCTTTTTAATAGAAAAATATTTTTTTTTTAAAAATCCCCACAAAGTAGAATATGGTTGGAATCAAGATGAGTATACTGTACCTAGAAAAACACATAACCCTGTTTAATTATGTTTATAAAATTAAAAGTGCGCAACTTCCTCTTCATGGTAGAAATTCATGAAAATCCCATCAAATCACTATTCGCTCGGCCATCAATGAATTTTTACCACATCCTCAAATGTCCTAGTATTTTCATTATAGCACCCTTTTGAGTGGGGAGTAACTAAAATTCTGCATATTCTCAGCAATCTAATCCAGGAAGGACTGAAACCAAAAATCATTTTCACTGCTCATCATAGGAGAATGAACTGTGCAGCCAAAAATTTAGACATTGGGACAGGGGGTGGACCTCTGAATGCATTAGCCCAGGGGTGCCCAAGGTTGGCAATTTATAGACCTTTGGACTTTAATTCCCAGAATCCTCCACCCAGCCCTGAAGTTCACTAGTCTTTAAATTGCCAAGGTCTGACACCCCTCCATTAGTCTCTGAACTTCTCACTAGAAAAAAAAGGTTATTCAGATTTTTTTTTTAAACCAAAAAGAGTTAATGAAATACCAATTTATGAGTTGTGGAGTTACAGTGGTTAGAATGCAGTATTGTAGGCTGCTCCTTGTCAGGAGCTCAATTCTCACCCGCTCAAGGTTGACTCAACCTTCCATCTTTCCGATGTTGGTAAAATGAGGGCCCAGATTGCTGGGGGCAATATGCTGACTCTGTAACTGCTTAGAGAGGGCTATAAAGCATTATGAAGTGGTATATAAGTCTAAGTGCTATTGCTACGTAAGTCTAAATCTATGCTATGTTATTGCTAATTTTACAATTTGCTTTATTTTTTCTTAATGTAATTTGACTCCTAAACAAATATTAGCAGACAGGAGGTTTCCTGATAGGGTATTTCTCTGCATTTCATAGATTCATAGATTTTTTTAAAATGAGTCTCATTTAAAATAAATATTAAATAACTTTATCCCAATTAGATGCTATTAGGCATGAGACAGTGATAAATTAGAGTTTGTTGAGGACATTTAATTCTCTGTTTAACTATCCAGTCTTACCTACAGAATTAAAAATCTGAATCAAAAAGTAATAATATTTGGGGAAATGTCAAAAAACGATTAAGTCAGCTCACAGTTGTTAAGGCTACATATACTCAGGAATAAGCCCTCTTGAAAGCAATGAAAATTACCACAAATGATGTAAAATCAGGAGATCTTATACAGTCAAAAACAACAAATTATATATTTTTGAATATTGATGTTACCACAAAAACCAATGTTTTTTTCTTACATCTTAATATTTTCTGCATTTGAAAAAGTATTCTGAATATTATACCTGACCAACTTCAGTTAGAATGGAACAAATCAATGTAATTTGTGAAATAACAACAAAACATAGTATATTTGATTATGTTCCTGCTGTCATTATTGATAGTTCAATTTCCTGTTCAATAGCTATGTTATCAGGTAGCTTTACCCGCAGTTGATATAAAACTCCCATTATCCTTGGCTTATACATTGACAGTCAAATCATTCTCCTAATATAGAACTGTGGCACTGTATCCACATGACATGAAGGGGGATAACAGTAGACTTTAGATGGTTCTAAAATTTGAAAGTATAAAGAATGTACATACGATACACAGAGAATAAGGGAGGTATACATAGACAAGCCTGTGACAGTTGAATATACTTGTTAGTCATGAAATGTTGGTTGATTGTTCAGAAGAACAAAGGAAAAAGAGAGAGAACAGACTGAAGTTTCTTGGAAAAAAGATACTTCAGTAGTTTATTCCTATTCCTGGCACCGATTCCTGACTTTAAGCCATTAAAGCTTTGGGACTCTGGGGAGACGTTTCCCTTCCAAATGTGCTGAAGCTGAGAAGTAGCTTAGTACAGTGTTTCTCAACTTCAGTCATTTTAAGATATTTGGACTTCAATTCCCAGAATTCCCTAGCCAGCAGTGCTGGCTGGAGACTTCTGGAGCCCACACATCTTAAAATGTCTGACGCTGAGAAACACCGGCTTAGTAGAACTGAAATTTCTCAGAAGACATTTTCTGACTAAATTTGTCTATTTTCTTCTTTTTTTTTTTTCCCATCCCTCTAGAAAATGAAAACCAGGTTGAAAAAATGTGTACCAGATGTCAGGTTCTTTTTCCTCCAAATGCGTGGTGTGGGACTCTGTAGAGGTTACAAAATGATAGCCAGAATGCCAGTGAAATTACTAGCAGCTTGCAAACTAAGGAAAACAGGGTGGGGAAATGTAGCGAAGAGGAAAGCAGTTGTATGCAGTCAGTATTGCTAACAACGAATCTCATCCACGTGATCAAAACTGGAGAACTTCATTTAAAAAAAGGAAAATGTGGCAGAGTATTGCTGGCCATGACATGCTGTATCCACACTGTGATTACACTGAAGTCACACAGTCCTTATCCAATAATAAAGGGGTTACTTGACCCCTCCAATAGTGTGTGATCAGGGCAGGAGCCCCTCCTACAGTATAAAGACCTTTACAACCCTTTGTTACCTCCCTGTCCTTTACTTGCACACCCTCCTACTTGCACACATGGAATATACTTAGATAGCTTAGTTAAGATTTTATTTCTTTATTGTTTTATTCTTTAATAAATATTTTATACTTAAATGGAACAGACTCACATCCTGTTCATTATAGTTACATGGCAAATGATCCTCCTCCAATCCTTATCATAACAAAATGCTGTCCATTTATGTTTAACTATGAACTCACCAGTTTTATGGGACTTTTTCCTACTTTGGCAATGTGCATTTTAGAATAAAATCATTATTTGAAAGGTTTAATTATTGCATGTATTTATTTGCCCAAGAAATTTCATTGTCTCCTCTGACCTCAGTAACGCATTTTGGTTAGTTCTTTGAAATAATGCCCTAATATACAGAAGAAGATACTGCATTTTTTTTTAATTTCTTACATCTTAAAAAAAATAAAATAATGTCAAGCAATTCTTTAAATGATAGGCAATACCAACAATGTAAAGAGTGAATTTTGGGCAACCCCAAGAGCAGGAATAATTGAACAAAATGAATGCACTCTTTTTTCTTAAATGAGATTTAAAAGGGCAAGGAAAAGGGGGGGGGGGGTAGACTGTTTATTAGGACAAAATTTGTATCGCTAGCTGGACATTTCTAGCCCATTATTCATCTAGAAAACACAATGTCCTCATAGCCACTAAGATTGCAACCTTCATTTAACGCAATCATGAGTAAGCTACATTGGGAAAGTCAATTTAACACTTGCTGAGCAGTGTGGCTGGCAGTGTTTAATCATCTACTTAGATTCATATTTGCCAGCCATCCTTTTGTCTGGTGACATTTCGTCTACGATTATGCTCCAGGCTTTTCTGATGCTCAGACCCTCTCAATTCAGTGTCCCATTCGGCATTCATAGTGAGAATTTGTTGACATTCTGAAAAGATGTAATGCCATCTAAACCTGGACTCTCATAAGCTCAGAAGCAAGAGTTCCTGGTTTAATAAAACACACAAAATATTATGGTGTCAGAAAATATATCTTATGAGCACTTCAGCCATGTTTATTATAGCACCATAACATCAATTCTATAAAAATGGAGAAAATTGTTCTGAGGTGAAGTGATAAACTTCAGACTAAACACACTTAGAGCATATTTTCATGAAATTCAGCAGAAATTTAAATTGTACCCTGAAACAATATCAAGTGACAGATATCAAATTTCATGAGTCTGTTACTTGGAACCCTGACACTTTATCGATTAGGAAAGGTCTCCTCATTCCCGTATTCTCCTTATCCAATTCTATCATGTATTATCCTAATCCTCAAATTCCAATGCAATTGCCTGCCGTGTCTTGCTGATGGACAGGGAGAAAAGGACCTCAGTTTGGCATCTTCATTTAAGCATTTTGTGACTATTTAACACACCTTATTCTGTCTCATTCTGGGATAGTCTTAATGGATCCATGGAGCAATTCCACTGATACATGTTTTCTCCTTGGGTGTTCAGGAATCTTGAAAGCAAATAGAAACACATTCTGAATTTGAACTCCATTTCTGATGATTATGTGGACATAATCACGCCATTTTCTTGGCATCTGTGGAAGTGGTCTATCCCTGCTCCTTCTGGGATATTCTTCAGTCTAGCCCGGGGATCTCCAAACCTGGCAACTTTAATACTTGTGAATTTCAGCTCCTGGAATTCTGCAGCCAGGCAGGCTGCCTAGCCTAAAGTCCTAGTATCTTCAGCCAAGTACTAACCCATCCTGACCACAAGTTCAAGCCATAAACAAGATAAGCAAGATTACTACCTCCTGATATAAAGGAGAGGAAAGGAGAAAAGAGAAGGAACAATAAATGAGGCGCTTCTAAGTATACGTATTAAACCAGGAGAACCAAGTTTCAAGTATATTTATCACATAAAGATAACAAGCTGGTTGAATTATCTTAACACAAAGAGATGCCCTCCAGAAGCAATTCAGAGTTGCTTTGTTCTATATCTCTCCTTTCCATTAATGGGGGACCAAAATCAATTAACAGTAATACTGCATCTGTGACAGTTAAAATCCGCTTAAAAACCCCCTAAAACTTGACTAACTATACTGAATGTCAGCATTCCAATAAAACTCCCCATTTCCATTCAGCACTCAGAAACAAAGTCCATCCATGTAAGAATTTATTAAAGAAGTCATATTGCCACATCTGGGAAAACCTGAATCTGAGAGTTCCAGGTTTTCCCTTCCCCAAGAGAAAATCAAAGATCCATCCCCTGCTCCCATCAGTCCATCACATGGCCCAATCAAACATTGTTCTAGCTCGAGCCATTCCTCCAGACACTCCTTTCCAGGAGCAGGCTGACTTGACCTTGACTTCTAAGAAAAATGTTGTTGAGTCTAATTTACTACTCAATAAGAATTCCCCCCCTCCCAAATTCCCATGCACTAACTGTGGCAGCCTTGAAGCTTCTAAGTAAAATATGGCTTCCATGGCTGACATGCGTCCCCCCTCCGGAAAAAATCACATCCTGGAAAATAACATATAAAGAAAACACAGGGAGTTAATCTACTATCCATTTACCAAATTAACCACCTCCCCATCCCAGGAGGACCCTTTGGTTTGTCTGGGAATTTCTCATGAAATTGTTTTACCAATTTATCTGCTTTGACATCCCAACTTTTCACCCAAGTAGCTTCAGATAGATGATATGTACAATGCACTAAATACTGTAACTTTCCTCTATATATTCTAGAATCTAAAATCCTTTTTACTTCATGGTGGTTTTCCACTTGGATTACAATTGGTTTGTGGGGAGCAATTGTTGGAGGTCTTAAATGTGAACTCACAAATGGTTTTAATAAACTACTGTGAAACACGGGATGTATTTTCCCTAGTATTCTACGGAAGCTAAGTTGGACAGTTACTGGATTTACCACTTTCATTATGGGGAAAGGTCCTAGAAATTTTGGGCCCAGTTTTTTAATTGGTCATTTTAATCTAAGATACTTGGTTGACAAATACTTTGAAAGGAGGCTGGGGAGACCCATGTTTATCAGCTTGGTTTTTTTATTTCTCCGCCACTTCCATTAGCACTTTTTTCATACTTTCCCAACCTTTCTTTAGTGACTCCACCCATTCTGTTAATGACATGGAGTAGGGGGAGCTCTGTGGGCAATTCTGGGATAGGAACAAACTCCACTCCACTTGTGATTTGAAAAGGAGTCAATCCCATGCTACTGGGTACTGCATTATTATAATCTACTTCTGCAAATGGTAATAAATCATACCAGTTCTCTTGTTGGTAATCAACATAACATCTAAGATATTGTTCCATCATAACGTTCGAACATTCTGAGGCTCCGTTTGTAGCTGGATGGAAAGGCATGCTAAGTCCCTGGGATGATCCAATATATCTCAGGAACTCCTTCCAAAATTTAGTGGTGAACTGGACCACTCTAAAAAGTACCTTTAGGAAAGGAGGGCCTGTCAGACTGCAAAGGCTTCCTTCTCCCATACCGCCATCTGTCAGTTTTTTAGACACGTTTGCATAGGGCAGCACTTGATTTTGGGAGTTCTTTTGAAGAAATACAGCAGCCACAACCAAGTCGCTGGCATCTGCTTGCACACAAAATGGTTTGACCAGGTCTAGATGTTGGAGAATAGGCTCTTCTGCAAAGTATTGTTTTAATTTATCGAACGCTTTTTGACAGTCCATTGTCCAAGCTAGTGGCTGAAAGGGTTTCGGCTTCACAGGAGAGGACCCTGTCTTTAGCAATTCTGTCAGAGGAATTGTGCTGGCTTCAAAAACAATTCAGAAGACACACTACGAGACTCATAAAATGTAAGTACTGCATCTCTGTTCTTTAAAGTAGTCCATCTTTTATCAGTATTCTGAGCCCAAGACATATTTCTTCTGAAGCAATTTAAAAGCTTGCACAACACTACTGTGTTACATAGACATAAAAAGATCCAAACTTATAAAAGTCAGCACATTTTTAAAAATGTAGTACAAACATCCAATAAACTCTCTCACTGAAATTAGGCAAGCACGGTTAACCCTGTTTAACTAGCATTTTGAGGACCTTTATATATAATTGCATTTTTCAGCTCCTAATTTCTCAGGTTTTTTTTAAGGTTCCCCAGATTTTATTTTATTTTGTTTATACAATTGGTATATATGTGAATGTTGATGAACTACTTCCTTTTTGGGGTTTATATTGTTTATTATAGCTTGCGTTCTACAATATTGCACGTTAAATGTATTTTGTATATACAGAATGGATTTTTAATCCAGGTTTAGATTATTGTGTAGGGTTAGACAAACCTGGAGGAAGCAGAATTTCTGAAATAGTCATGTGAGCCTAGAAAAAAATGTGACTGCTTTAGACAATTTGAAATGAGGCAACACATACCCATTTCCCTATATCTGCTTTGAAGAATACAGTATGCGCAGCCATAACATTTTCTGCATTGTTTCGGACTAGGCTTCCTGTCCTTTTGATTTATATATGAATCAGTTGAACATCTGGATCGGATGAAATTTCTGAAACTTCTTTCAAAAGGCATCCAATATCCAGCCTATTACAGTAGGCCAGGTAGAAGAGAATTAGCACAATGTTCCCTGCAACTGGATTATCCAATCAACTCCAGAACAATTAACACAATCTTAATTTCTTGGAGGCCACTCAAAACATCAAATGATAATGGTAGATTCAAAAGCACCCTAAACTACGTACTAAGACTACTGTACTAAGCTCAAGGAGAATGCCATTGTTGAGAATATTCCACAGACCTCCACTGAAATTTTATTTGAACATAAAATTGGTCTGTTTCAAAGTAAAGTTGAAAAGGATTGAGCTGCCTGTTTGAATAGGTTTGCTCTCTATAGAGATGGGGTTAATAAGAGCGCCCTGGATGGATTAATATAATATAAATCATTACATGTACTGTAGCTTCTCTTTAAAAGCAAAAGATCACCTGTTTGTGATTCTCTGTTGCAGATTGAAATTGATTATTCACTGCATGCTGGATGGGAGAATAGGTAAAATAATTCAAAAGGACCATAGGAACTAAAAGTGTCTCATACATCATTTGATCCTTTCAATATAGCATAAAGGTTGATAGCCTCTTTCTTTTCTCCAGCCATCCTTTGAGTGTCAATAGCTCAAAGGAAACTGCATGATTAATGCAGTTCAGTGAGTAGAGGAAGCTGAGTTAGATGATAAATAATGGGTGATTATGATGTATATTACTAAAATAACTCAGAAAGAATTATTAGATTTTGAACTATTTCATATCTGAGTAGATAAATCTCTACCATGCTCAGTTAATATAGTTGGGTCGTGACATGTCTAGAATCCAATCCAGGGCAATTCAGCTCCTGCGAACAGACAAGGCCTACATTGACAGCTTTAAGACCTGTGGACATCTTTGACAACTTTAAGACCTGTAGACTTCAACTCCCAGAATTCCCCAGCCTGCCATAAGTCTTAAAGTCACCAAAGGTGGACCCCTTTAAGTTGTCCTGGACTACATTATGTTCTACCTCACTCTCTCACCAATAGAAAGACATTGTGTATGGGAGGGAGAAAAATTATTCTGTTGAACCTGGTCCTAGGGATGTTTTCTTCCCCTTCAGATTCCCATATAATCTTGGGGTACATTAGAATTTCTTTAGCTATATTTTTGAGTTAACATTATTGCTACAAAAACATGGAGGTAGCTTTGTTTCTTTTCTATTGTATCCCTGTCTGTCCTCTGTCCTCTGGAGTCTCCATGTCTTTCAAAAAATCTCTAGCTTGAAAAAGCTCCTTAGAAGAAATTTCTTCCTGCTATCTTTCTTTGGGACCTATCTGAAGTACAGCAAGACTATGAAACTGTAGGCTGCTGATGAGATGATGGTGCAATGACAGGGCATTCCTATACTGAACAATAAGACAAATACCATATCCAGACCATGATAAATTTATTGACGTTTTCTTCTTATGTGTTCTTCTCCTTTTCATGCTTTTAGAAAGTTTCAGCTAAATATTTAAACCAAACCTTAATGTATGAAATATGGTTATAAATAGAAAGATATAAAGATGATAGACAGGTTGATACATGGAGATTGATAGATAGGTAGCAAAGGTAGAGAGAAATAGATATCAAAGACAACTAGAGAGAAAGAGGGGTGATAGTTACAAAGATAGGTGATAGATAGATCGATATGATATGATACGATATAATGTGATATGGAGATATGTGATACCAAATAATGTGATATGTGACATGTGATACCAAAGAAAGACAGTAGATAGATAGATAGATAGATAGATAGATAGATAGATA
>JANHFR010008265.1:14526-26542 GCA_032468015.1 Mimophis mahfalensis | reverse complement strand
GGGAATTCCCTGAAAAGTTTGAAAAAAACTAAGCGAAAGGCCCATATAGAGCCAAGATAGCGGCTGGTCAGTCTAAGAAACAAGGAGCTATTGATCAACTCCCAAATCCCCTTAACAAAAAGGTGATTATCAAGCCTTGAATAACAGCCTTGCTTCCCACAAAGTGGAAGAGATCATGTTGAGCTGGGTTTGATGGTGTTACATACTGCTGACAGCTCAGGCTGTGTTTGGCCACTCCAAATACTTCTGCTTTCTTTAAAAAAATAAAAAAAAACCCTGTCAAATCAAACCTGAGAGAATGAAGCACAAAAGTCTGAGGTTGAAACTGAAATTAGGGTTTGGCACCATTAAGCTCCCACATCTCAGAATCTCATTACCCTGATGTACCACCAAAGATGGAGGCTGCCTGGCCTGATGGGAAAAACTGCTCTGGTGCCCTGCCTATCAGCTCACATTGGCTTAATTATCTACCCAGAATTAGAAACAGTCTGTAACTGCTCTAAGAGCATCCATGTTTCAGAAGACCATTGGCTGGTTGTCTTCTTGCATGGCTGATGATTGAAGTGTGTGTCAATATTCCAGGCAGGTGTTCTTGGAAGTATAGTCAATGAGTCCTGCCAAAGAGGTATCATGATCATTGGACTAAACAAAACTCCCCAAAGAGGAAAAGTTGGTTTGTAAAGTACTAAGGAGAAGACCCTCCACAAGATGTAGCTTCATTTGGGAAGTGGAGGGCTAAGGGGGATCAGTACTGCATGCTGAGCCTCCATGGCAGATGTGATTTAAAACTTCAGAAATTCCCTTGAAAGCTGAGGGGAAGAGAATTAAACTGCCAATTCTTCCTTCTCCTCCTGTTCTTTCATAATGCCGGAATGCAGAACAGCATTGGCATTTTCCCATCAGTCCAAGGGTGTCCTGTGATGCCTGCCCTCTGAGGCAGCATCTTCCCCAAAGAACCATATGGTGGCTACTCAGACCATTTTCAAACGGTGCTTTAAAAAATGTGGCTGTTCTCCAAGATTTGAGTTAAGGTTTATGGTGGGCTTCTTAAGGGAATAGATATGATAGGTAGTGTGTTTTATTGCTCTGGCTGAATGTCACTGTTCTTTCTTTTTTATTATATTATTTCCATGCTGTTTGTTGTTGTTTTTTAGTTGTACCTCTGCCAGATTCTCTCTGGTCAGGCAGCTTGTTAAATTGGATTTAAATAAATAAACAAAATAAACACACCCAAGTAGCGGGAAAACTCTACTGGTATTACCTGTCACCTTTCCAGAGCCCACAGTATGGAAACAGCTGACACTCTCTTCTAAGCTTCTGTTGCACCTGTCAATTACAACTTGATTATCTCTTCTTAAGGCATATGCGTTTCTTTGCCAAAAGCATCAAGAAAGAAAAGCTGGCTCTTACAGTTGATTAAAAGAAGCCTTCCCATATACTGTACTTCATAATGTTTGAAAGAATAAATACTTTTACATTTCTATATAAACTGGAAACTTTGAAACTGCAGACATGGAATTCAGGATTCTGGGGCCTACATGTTAATGGTAGTCCCATTAAAATCAGCAGCCCTCATTAAATTTTTGGCTGAGTCTATGATTTTAGCCCATTAATTATGGGCTAAAAATCTTAACCTTAGGATTTTCACACTACCTTCCTTGATATAGTGATCTATTCAAGACATTGGGAGAGGTGAAAGATCAAAATGTCTTTCTGCAATAAGCAACCATGGCCTTCAGATATAGACCCACTATAATTTCTTCTTGCTGGTTGGAAAGATAGCCACAATTTTTTTTTAAATGAAATGAATTAGTAATTAAAATCAGTAAAGTAAAGGCTTCTCCTGTCCAGTTGTTTCTGTCTCTAAGAGATGGTGCTCATTTCCATTATGTAACGAACAGAGCCAGTGTTGTCTGAAGACACTTTGGTGACAATGTGGCCAGCGTGACTATATACCAAGGTGCACAGAATGCTGTTATCCTCCTGTACCTATTTATCTACTTGCATGTGCGTGCTTTCAAATTGATACATTGGCAGAAGCTGGGGCAAGAATGGGTGCTTACCCCAGTGGTATTTAGGTCTCAATCTGTCAGCCATCTAGTCAAGAAGCCCAACATCTTAACCCAGTGGTTCTCAACCTTCCTAATGCCACGACCCCTTTAATAGAGTTCCTCATGTTGTGGTGACCCCCAACCATAAAATTATTTTCACATACACCTTATTTGTATTGAAATATGTGTTTTCCAATGGTCTTAGGCGACCCCTGGGAAAGGGCCATTCGACCCCCAAAGGTGTCCCGACCGACAGGTTGAGAACCACTGTCTTAACCACTAGGCCAATGTGCCCTCAAAGTATTTAGCATAATATAGGCATGGTTTAATATAGTGCCTTATATTTTCAATGTCTTAATCTAATCTAAAAAACTGCGAGTCCAGTTTGCCTTAACGTTTTGTGAATGTGTTTTTGCACTCAACTGTTTTTTCAAACGAAAGACTTCAGTGCATTTTAGGGTTGCTCATAATATTTACAAATCCAGACTTTCAGGGAACTCCCATTTTTTATTATTTTTGCCAAGAAGCGAAATAATTTAGTAAGACATCATCATGTTCATTTTAAGAGCAGTCTGCTCCATACTTTTATACTGATTTCATTCCAGGAAATATAAGAATGCTCTCAACGCTTATCTTATATCACTTACCAGTAATATTGTGTGGCTGACACTTTTTTCTCCTGTAGACATACTTATTAAAAATGTCTATGGAATCCAAAAATAGAGCCACCAAATGCTTTCTTTCAACTACTCAACTGTTGCAATTTACTAAAACAAAAATCATATGTGACAAAGATAGCTGAAGTGGGATGGTGGTGGAAATAAAATTATTCTAATTTTTAATGTTTCTGTATCCTTCTGCATCCTTGCTTTCTTTACTCCATCTGTCCTAAAGAGTTCTGGAGAACCTGGTAGATTAATTTTATCTTGCTTGTCTAAAGCTTAGGGCAATTAAGTAATTTAGGCCAACGGTGATATACATTTCTCCTAATCATGCATAGCAAGTAAATGCAAGTCAGAGAAGGATTCTGCTTCTTAACATCCAATCTAGAGGTTCTGCAAAGAATGGACAATTGCATTTTAGGGATAAAAATCCCAGCCATGTGGAGTTGATGGAAAACATATATGCTAAAGGTCATGCCTGTTTACTCTAGAAAGGTATTTTGATTATGGGTTTCCCCATAAAGCCACTCTGCTTGATTACAGCACCTATCAACTGTGTGGAATATCCAGAAAATAAGCATAGAGGATCCATTGGAAAAGGGTAATCGATCATTTTTGAAAATCTTTCCAAATAATCAAAAAAATGGAACAACTTTCTCTTTGGCATGGACTTTATGATATGTTACAACAATAGACTGCTTTTTTCCTTAAATTAGAAAAGATTATATAACATTTAACCCAGGAAATATAATACAGTATATAATATATATGGCCTAGGACGGGGTTTGGCAAACTTGGCTCTTTTATGACTTGTAGACTTCAACTCCCAGAGTTCCTCTTCCAGTCATGTTAGCTCAGAAATGCTGGGAATTGAAGTCCACAAGTCATAAAAGAGCCAAGTTTGCCTACCCCTGGCCTGGGGTAGAGCTCTTGCCTCACAATCAAGAGTCTGTGAGTTCAATCCTAGGTAGCGGCAGAGGGTATCCTGGGTGGGCAGGGGGTTGGACTACGTTAAATTGCTTAGAGGAGAATGGATCATGATAGAAGGAGACTCGGCACACAAAAGGTCTTCCCACGAAGGTTCTTTTATTCGGCAGAAATAACACAGGACCTGTTCAATCGGAACAATTATCAGAGCGCGGGGAATCTCCAATGAGGTATCCCTTTATATAGGTTTTCTACATAGTTAGCAGGTGTTCAGGAAGGGACTTTGCAACATTGTGTGACAGTTCCTGACTTCTCTCAGCCAGCCTTGTTGGTGTTAGTCTGGTGTGGCACCCTGGCAGCCATTTTAAAGCACACTAAAACATGGAATATAATAATGACTATCATTAAATTATATTTTACAAACTAGATGACCTACAAGGTCGCTTCCAACCCTCTTAAATCTGTGAACTGTGATATCCTTACATAGCTTATATTTTTCTTTAGTTTTTTTTTATTGTTAATTGGTTGGGAGTATTAGGGCATTTTTAAAAAACCTTTGTCTTTTTTTTAAAAAAACAGAACTGTTATAAAATAAATTGAATACCAGTAATTGAAACAAAGATTCATTGGCTGCTAATAGGTTTTTAGGTCCCACTCAAAGTTCTGTCACCTATAAAATCTCAAGTCTCATGTTTTGAGTAGAACCTTCCCATCCTATATATTCTATAGGGGAACATATATTGGTGACTCTCTCTCCTCAGAAGTCATTCTCAGAGGGATGACATAATATAAGCAACCCAAGTATTTATTTATTTATTTATTTATTTATTTGAAACATTTATGTAGCTGCTTGTTTTATATCAGACTCCCAATCAATCATAATGACTGAATATCTTGATCATTGGGAGCCATGCAAAGTCTTGTGAAGCCATGTGTCATGAAGTCAGAGGTATACACATTATGTTAAATAAATAAATAATTTCTCTTCTATTTTCAAAAAAAGAGAGAAAGCTTTCTAAGGTTGCTTAGAAGACAATGACATTAGCTGTCAAAATAATTTTATTGCCATAGAACAAATAGCTAATACAAATACACACTGGATTTATATCCAGCTTCTGCTCCAGAAATTCAGGGTATCGTTGTCCAGTTCACACGAACACACCCAACAGAAAATGCAAGGGATTCATTGAGACTTCCCAAGCCTTTTCAAGAGTCTTCTTCATTAAATTCCCAGTCCAAAGCAATCCCAAAACAAGTTCCCAGCTCAGTTCCAGAATGAGTCCAACACAAATTCACAAAGCAGTCCGCAAGGCAAGGCAAAGTAGAAGCAAGGCAAAGTACAAACACCAAGGTCCACCATCCAGGGTCTAAGTAAGGAATCCAAGGCAAAGGCTAGTTCGAGAGGCAGGTTCAAGAGTCAAGGCATGAATCCAGAGTCTAAAAGCCACAGCCAGGGTCAAGAAGCTCAACTAAGAGACTGGAAAATGCAAGGCATCAAAACATACATTTTGTTCCCAGCATTGTTTCCCTCCACCTGCTGCACTAAATAGCTGCCCCCCCCCCCCATACAGCTGCCACCTGCCCAGCCTGATGTGCCTGGGACCGACCTCATCCTCCTCTGAGGTGGTGCATGGAGAGGCATCCAGGAAAGCATCTGAGGAGACCATCACAGTCGTTGTGATTATATAAGCATCCAGTAAGACAGCTTTCTACAATTTGGGACTCCCACATGGATTGAGATTGGAAATGGTAATGCTAACACATCTGGAGTACAGTTCCTTTTCATTTAGTTGTATGTGCCTTCAATATAAGTTTCTCTTTCCTAGATGATTAATGAAATTGTAAGAAAAGTAGAAGTACAATAAAAATGGATGATACTCAGCTAAAGAACTCAAACTAACATGACAAGCTAAAGCAGGAGCAGCAGCTTGCTTTGTGCAGAATGATTCCTTTTAAATTCTGTTCTTATGTAATCCATTCCTCATTCTTCCTCTTGTCACTTAGATTGTGTTTCCACTTTTAATTTTTAATCTCAAAGATGTTAGGCGTTCCTTAAGTACATTTCCCAGCTGTGATCTCCATTCACAATATAAATTAAAAATTAAATAAAATAGAGGGTGACTTCACAGTGAAATGCTTCTTTAAATGGAGTCCTTTTATAAACCCAACACAGAGAGTGAAAGAATGAAGAGTTACTTGATTCAGTCCTTTGAGCGATTAATTGAAGGTTACCCAGAGTTTCCTTTTACAATATGGCAAGGCAACACAAAACATGTGAATACACATCCGATCACTGACATACACAATATTTAATAATCTGTTTTCTTTTCCCCCCTCTTTTTTTGTTCCCTGGGAAGGCCCAAAATAGATATTTCTCCTAGCATTTGAATACTCTTCATTTGAAAACTAATAGGACAAGTCACAAACTGCAATTAAAATGAAATGAAAAAAAAATCCTCTCATGTTTTCTGACAAACATTAAGGAAATATATCAAAACATATAAAATCTCCTGCTACTCACAGCAAAAATCCATTGAATCCAGCTGCTTATTTCTTACAATGGCTGAAGTAGATATCTCCAGGAGGGTTGCCGCAAATGGTAATTCCTCTCTTTAACAAGCTGGAACATGTTTTTTAGGTTATCTATTTCCCTTCTGTGTTATGGCAAACATTGATCATATGTAAGATGCGGTATTCTTCTTTACACCTATAAACAGATGTTCAGTTTCTTTCTTTTTATCTGCCATGAAATCAATATTTTTCTTCTAGGGAATTGACAATACTATGTTCAAAATTAGGTGCCATTTGAAATGGCTTTCTTCATTGATCTGCTAGTAAGGTATAAAAAGGAGGGTGTTGGATTGGATCTGTGCCAACTCACCATGGCCAACTCGCCGCAAGACAACTCACAATAGCCAACTTCCTACGGAATAATTCTCCACAAGACAAAAGTTATACTAAATATTGAAGAAATTGTGGAATAGAATCATTAAAGAAAGGATGCCAAAGGAGGGACAAAATGAAATGGGAATGAAAAAATTAAAATATTGTTTAAATATTTTAAATAATTAAATTGAATTCTTGAATTGTCCCACAAGTCCTATGGCAAGCTGGCCATGGTGAGTTGTTCTGCAGTGAGTTAGCCATGGTGAGTTGACTGTGGTGAGTTGTCCCATTCCATGCTGAGTTTCCCCCATATTCCTTTTGTAACACTTCTTGTCATGTTCACCACAGATGCATTTTGCTTCCAGTACAGATAAAAAACTATCTAGGATTGCAAGTGTTTAGATCATTCACAGATCTGGCAACTAATCCTCTGAAATAATTCAGGCATTCCATAACAAGCAGGTAACAGATCTGTCAATGGGTAAATGAGAAAAGACCTTAAGCGTTCTAGATCAGTGTTTTAAAAAGTTCCTAAACCATAAGAATTGCAGCAAGAAACCTTTGCTTCCCTCTTCATGTCCAAAAGCCCTAACAACAAGGCTCATTAAAGTTACACACAAATGGAGTTGGAATGGTGTGTGGAAGAGACTTTGGGAACTAAGATTTGGGAACTATTGATAAGCACATTGAATTGTGCTTCAAGATTGTAAGCTGCCCTGAGTCTCTGGAGAAAGGTGGCATATAAATTGGATTTTTTTTAAAAAAAAAGATGAAGAGATGCTGCCTAGGGGACGATCAGATAAGAGATGGCAGAGCCCACCACAGCATAATGGTGAAGAAAAAGAGTCAGAAGGGGCCCTTCCTAAGTACCTATGGAACATAAGTATCTATGGTACTCACCAAAAAAACAAGAAAGCAGAAATTTCCATTATCAGGATTGTAAGATTCTTTTAAAAATAAAATGTAAATGTCCTGAGGTAATGTTCATTGACAGTTGCTCCTAACCAAATAGAAAGATGTTCGAGGCTGTTCTTCATTTAAACCAGAACTGTCTTTATTTTAATCACATACAAAAACAATAAAACATCTATATTCTAAATATAATGGCTTCCTTGTCTTTTGTTAATGTAGATTATGCAGATAGGCCTCAGCACATCTGCCTTCCTAAAACATGAGTCAAAAGTAAATATATATGCTCCTCAGAGTAAGTTGGCCACAGCTCCTCAGAGCCTTTGAGCCAATGTATGAATGTATGCTCCTCAGAACATCAAGGCACATAATGTGACCAGGAGACAAGGAGTCAAGATGGAGGAGAAGTACAGTGGGCCCTCAGGTTGTGAACACAGTCCATTCCGGATCATGACCCAAACTGTTCAGTTATATTTTTGGGAAGGCAGATTTGGAGTCTAGCATGGACAGAATCAGCCTCCACATATTCTGTGCCTGATTTGCACATTTGGGGGGGAAAAAGTCAGCACTGACAGTTTAATTATAGTTTTCCCACTCCTGTGTAAAAAAGAGCGAGTTGTGATATTAAATACAATGAAATAGTAACACATTATGTAGAAGATGTTATTCCCATATTTGGTTTAAGATGTAGAAGAGTCTAAAATTGTACCGTCTGCCCATGCTTTTTGTATATTTATGAAAAGTGAAAAATTGTACAGCCCAGCAATAAAAATGCATCATTAGGAGATAGGTTGCAGCTTGAAGTATGATAAGGGATACCTTTAGAAAGGTAAGAACAATCAGTAGGTGATATATGCAGTGCACATAGAACTTTTGCACAATTTGGGAACAATAATGCAAATATCACTACATTCTATCTCTCTATCTAGTAATTAGAGCAAGTTTGGTGGAGCAGTTAAGGTGCTGCCCTAGAAACCAGGAGTTTCTAGTCCTGGTTTAGGCATGAAAGCTGGCTGGGTGAATTTGGATCATTCTGTCAAATGCCAGGGAAATCAGGAGATTCAGGCAGTTCAAATGAGTTATGAAGACTTATTGCAAGCTTAAGCTCTCTACAAGAATATGATCAACTAGCAGTCAAGAGAAATGAGCAGGAGATAAGAGAGGTATTCAAGATAGAGTGGACTTAGATCTCTTGTGGGCATGCAGGTATTCATGACTTATAATGTATTTGAGTCTTCCCTCAGGCTTAGCCACAGTCATTTTCTCTCAGCCCAGCCCACCTCACAGGATAGTTGTTGCTATGGGGAAATTAGGAGGAAGGAATATTACATATGTTTGCTGTCTTGATTTACTTATAAAGAAATAAAGGCAGGATAAAAATCAAATAAATAAATAATAAATCTGATAGCAATGGTGGGCTTGTAAGAAGAATTGATTCTTCAGCCATGTTTTTAGTTTCAGTGGATTATTATTATTAGATTTATATGTAACTTTAAGACCTGCTTTTCTGTTTTATCCTCATCACTTTTATTTTTCTTTTGTGACTTGTCTTTGATGTAGCAAATCCAAGGGCGTGGATTAATTGTTCATATTGATCTCTGGAACATAATGGCATAATGCCAATATTTCCAATAGGCAACAATCATCTTAATCTAAAAAGATTTAGCAGTGATTTATGCAGTCAAATGATGGCATCACTTGCTTAAAGCAGAATTTCCCAACTACCGTATTACATTCAGGGCTCACTCATGCAATAACCATAGACACCATAGCACATGTGAGCTTCATAGTTCCATGCACAGTGTTAGGTGCTGGGTGAAGAATGGAAGCTAGGCCAGAGTGATTTCTAACAGCTCTTTATTCAGTACTGCCTGTGAGCAACTGAAATGCCCTGGTTGACAGAGGTCCTGTTATAGGAAACTGATTAGCCAAACTACCAATCAGGAGAAAATATTTTCCCACTCCAACAGAGGACCAAACTGAGAACTTCAACTGACCACTATGTATACCATACATAACACACAGGTTTCCTCAAAATAAAATAATACCCCCCAGGTTGGCAGTTTTATGTGCTTTTGGTGATCCCAGCTGAATCTTTCAAGATTTTACATTAAAATGAGGAGGCTTCCGGTTTGGCTTCTGGCATTACTATACCATGACCTCTGTGACCCTGCTTCAGGCTTGCCCATTGGAGGGCTCCAAATGAGCCATAGCCACCTTGGAGAGGCAGTGAAGGAGAGGGGAACCCCCGGCAGGATGAGGAGAGCCACATCTCTCCTCCCGGACCAGGAAAAACCCCTAAGCCAAAGACGGTGCCAAGCTGCGGTCAACATGGCAGCCTGAAGTCAGAATGATCATGGGAAACTAAGATTGTGCAGGAGAGAAGGAAGGAGTGAATGGAGTGTGTTGATGGGTGAGATGATTCTTTTTTATTGTAAATATCAGTCCCAAGAAATTTAAAATCCAAAAGAAGTGACTCTGACATTTGGAAAAGCAGTGAAATAGGGTTTTTTTAAATTAGATAAGTATTTAGAAAATAACTCAAGAGTGCCATCTCCAACAGAAAGAGAAACAGCTCCCAAGCCTAACTTCGGATATTTTAAATTGGATTAAAGTGGGTGTATTATTTTACCTTTATAGCCACTATGATTGGAATGGAAGGAATAGTGGTGGACATGGTGGAAGCAGGAGGGCTGTGTGATATGATCTCTTCAGCCTTTCAGAGAATGATTGACAGAATGGACATGATTTTGGAGAAAATGAGAAATAATATCCTAGACATATTGAATAAAGACCAAGGCACCTTTGAGATGAAGGTATTAACAGCACCGAAAATTCAACAAATGAAGCCACAAAATGGAGAAGAGGAGGAGCAGAAGAAATTTGAGCAAAAAGGACAAAGAGAACAGATGGAGCAAAGGAATTTATATAACAGTTTAAAAAGAAGGTGGGACTATAAAACCAGCCAACACTAGAAGAGAGCATAGATAAAATAAAAACTAACAACTGGAGAGACAAGGGATTTGGGAACTTTTGGAAAGGAGACTGAGAAACGTGCAGGCAACCTGGAGATTTGGCAACAAGAGATATCGAGAGGAAAAATATTGAGAAGGAAGTTCGGGAGGCAAACCAGAAGATTGATAAGGATTTCAACTTTAATGTGAAGAAGAGATGATGGATAAAAGCAGCCATTTAAGTGTTTGGATATCCTGACTGTAAATAAAGGCAGAATTAAAGTTTTAGGGGAAATATTAGAGCATTAATGTTCTATAGAAAGAAGGAAAATAACAGAAAGAAAGATGGGAAGTTATTGTTAGGCAAGTGCACCATAAAGGTGATAGAGATGATTAGTACTGTTAGTATTGTTAGTAGTAAAGAAAATTGATATGAATAATATTTAGAATTAACTGTGTTTACATGTAAAAGTGAATATATGGAGAGAATATAAAAAATACGTGAAAAGAGAGATAAGGTGAATAGTGGGACAATTTTTGTTTATAGAGGTCCAGATAATATAAAGAGATTTATTTAAATGTGATAGTAAAATAAGAAATGGAAATTATATTTTATTATCAAAAATGATAAAGATTAATAATATTGCCAATATGAATACAAAAAAATTGAATGAAAAGATAAAATGAGAATCATATTTAGTTGATAAAAATGATGTAGATTAATACTGTTAGCATGAATATAAAGAATTGAATGACATCTAGAATTAATTTGATACAGATAAGTGCGGTATTTCTTGGTCCATTGAAGCCCAATTCACATAAAATGGTTTTTCCTTTTTCTCTCTTTCTTTTCTTTTTTAATGCTAAAAGATTTAAGTTAGACTGATAAAGGTGATAGAGGCTATCAATACTAGTAATATGAATTGGATTATTATAAATGATATTAACTAACCTGGTTTATAGAGAAATGTTAAGATTGTTTAAGGAAAATGAAAAGTTTCCTATATATGTTTAGATAAGACCAGAAGGACAATTTAAATGGGAGTAATATGACAGAAATTAAGGATATTGTTATGATGAATTGGATTAATATGAATGATACCTAAAAACAACTCTGTTCACACATAAGATGTATATGTAAAGAAAAAATAATAAGAAATGTATTAAAAAAGGTTTTACATTAAAATGCTAAATTTGGGGAAGATTAAAAATAGTACAGGTATATCTATTTTAGAAACACTGGCTAAAGTATGTGTGAACCTAGCTGAAACATGCTAACTATTCTAATTTAGGTATGTATTTATTTTTTATTTGTCCTGATACCCGAAACACAGCTTGGCCGCTCAACAGTGGTGAAGTGGGCACAGCAATACCTGAATTTTCAATGTGGCATGAGAAAAGTACATCTTCCTCTACTTTTGGTGGTGCAGTGAGTAGAGTTAGCTGCCAGCTGCCTGCAATTAGGCAGTTCGAATCTTTCCAGGCTCAAGGTTGACTCAGCCTTCCATCCTTCCCAGATGTGTAAAATGAGGACCCAGATTCTTGGGGGAAATAGGCTGACTCTGTAAACCACTTAGGGAGGGTTGAAAGCCCTGATAAGTGGTATATAAATCAAATGCTATTGCTA
>JANHFR010008264.1:272737-283486 GCA_032468015.1 Mimophis mahfalensis | reverse complement strand
CCCAAGCCATTTAGGGCTTTATAGGTAAGAACCAGCACCTTGAATCTCACCCGGAGGGCAACCGGAAGCCAATGCAGTTCGCAGAGAAGAGATGTTACATGGGAGTATCGGGAAGCTCCCAAGACAATCCTTTGGAAACCCTATCAGAGATTGATTGCTTGGCTGGAGTCGTAAATTCCATTCTTGGCTGCAGCCTGACACAAAATCTTTCTCCTTCCTTTCATCTTCCATGAGTTTTTGTTCTGCCCAATCAGTGGGCCAGTGACTGGGACTAAGGACCCCATACAGTCCCCTCTATCAGGGTGCTGTTGGTGAATTTGGAGTTTTGGGATAATGTCAGAGCTCCAATGAAGATTCCCCATTCCCAGCTAGTACTCAGAGTCAAAGTCCATCTAAGTCAAACTTTTATTGGAGACCCCGTGTTGGCAGCAATGCAGATAAACCCAAAACTGAATTTTAGGTTTCAGTTTCCACAAATGAACCTCAAATCCAACTCCCCATCCAGACATCATAAATCCCAATTTTCAATCACAATGGCCCACTTGCCGCCAATTCTTTTCATCTGCAATTACTACATCAACTGTCAACCTGACCTTGAATTCAGTCAGCTCCCATACAAGTCTCCAGCTAGAAATGTGTCAGATTAGAAGTAACAGGAAAATGCTTGCTTGTAATCCTGACATATTTCCGGCAAGAAAACTACTACATCTATGAAGTAGTTTCAGATCTATGAAAGCATGAGGAATTAATTTGCAGAAGACTGTATTGTTATCTCTATTAAGGGAAATTCCTTTATTAAATAATCCTTAAATAAACCTTCATGCTGATATTATTTTTTAAAAAAAAGTGTTGTAGACGAAATGAACTGAGAAAGAGAAAGTCAGAAAACCATAATTGAGATACTCACCCATTCCTAAACAAAGCATGTGTTCCTTGTTAACTTCAAGTACTATTCTAATCTTTCCTAAACAGGGAATTGCACAAGAATAAAAATATTGGCACTGCCTATCATGCTATAAAAGATGAAATACAAGCTTGCAGATGTTTATATTTCTTCTTAGCAAAGCATCCAGGAAAAAAAGAAAAAGAAAAAAATTGATGCAGAGCAGCAGTGCACCCCAGTGGTGAGTTATCTATTCATTTTAAGAATTTTGCATTTTTTTTTCTATATTTGTTTTGCTGTGCAGTTTAAAAGATAACTTACTTTTTCAGCACATAGAAAATCCATTAGTAATTTTTCTTCATCTATAGTGTAAAATATATTTGTGTACCAATATTGAAACATCATACATTTCAAGAATAAAAAGCATGCAGTAAATACCAGCTTAACAATTACTACGTATTCAAGTTTATGATGCATGACTTTTATCTGTTCAATATGCTTTTTAATAAATGTATATTTATTAATTTAAAGAAGACATCCAAATTAATACACATTAAAATGGTTTCACTCAGGAAAAATATCTTAATGTTTGCAACAAACTGGTCACAGAACCTCCTATATTTTTCATTGTTCTGCACTGACTGCATTATTTCTGTGTGTGTGTGTGTGTGTGTGTGTGTTTCTGTGTGTATAACAGTTTTTCTAAATATATACAGTAAAGTGTCAATAGAACTTTTCTCTCTCTATATAGAAAAACTGTCCTAAATATAAAGAAATTGCCATCTAGAATTAATGTCTTAAAAATCTATAAAAATGGTAGAAGATTAAGAGTTTCCTAAAACAAAAGCAAATTTTGAAATCAAAGCATGACTAATTTTTTATTATTTCTTTCTTTATAAATATAAATATTAATAGTTGAATTTCAATTAAAACATTGTAAAATACAAATTGGAAATTTATTGTAACGATTCTATGAAAGAAAATGAAATTCAGAATAACTGACAGGCTGATAATTGCCTAAAGTTTATTATAAGATTGTGAAATAATTGATTAGACACATGGAGATAACTAGGTTTAGTTGTGATAATGTTTTGTTCTGGCCACTAGCCAGAAAATGTTCTTTTTCCTTTCTTACCCCACCTCTCACCCACCAATATAGCTTAAATAAATGTATGCTCTACCAGATTTCCCTTTGAAGCTTTAATAAAGTAACAATTCTATGATAATAAAGCAAAACATTAAAAAATATTGTTGCAAAAAGTTGGTCTTTTGATCTTACTGAGCAGTAACGAGTGACTGCTAATTACTGTTGAGTCACTAAATACCATAAAATAAAAGTTGCACAAATGTGGTTAAGAGATGATGCTGTTCAGGATATTCGATAACTATATGTACTGTGTTTTCAAAAACTGATTGTGTATTATTTTATAATAGCCAAAGTTCCCAAAAAAGAAGAGGAATGGTACTAAAGGTAACAAAATAAAATGTAATATTGAATAATACTAAGTCGCTAGCAAAGGTGGTTCTCAAGTTTTTCATAATATGGCTGAGACTGCTGGTGTTAAGTTCTTGGAAGTTGATAAGTATGGTATGTTGGTAAGGGCTGTGGATGTTTTAGTGGTCAGGATAAAGGTCTGAGACTGTGCTAACCAACAGCTATGCTCTGACACACTGCCCTGATGGAAAATCATTAGGTACCCTAAATCTCTTTGATAGCAGGAAGAGGAGGGTTACTATCCTGTGTATAAATACCCTTCATTCTCTTCCTGCCATGTGCCTTTTGAAGACAACCTACCTAGGACAGGATCCAGGCTTGCATGCCTGCCCAGACGCTAAGAAAATAGATAGACTTTGCTATACTATCTGCAATAAAGAAGACTATGCTTGAACTACTGTTCTCTGCATCACTATTGCCAGGTCACCCAGAAAGACCATCCCACAGAACTCTAACAAGCTCTATACTTGGTAGCACAGTGGTTAAAATGCAGCATGGCAGGCAAACTCTGGCCACAAACTGAAGTTTGATCCTGATGGGACCAGTGGTGGGATTCAAAAAATCACCAGTTTGCTAAATATAAGTGAGGGGGGGGGCGCACATGCACGCCCAGCTTCTGCGCATGCACATGCATGCACACAGGGATGGGGGCAGGTGGGTGGGGCCACCCATGGTGGTTTTTGCTGGTTTGGTGAACCACTCTTAATTATCATCACCGGTTCAGCGAAACCAGGCTGAACCGGTAGGATATCACTACTGGATGGGACTCAAGGTTGACTCAGCCTTCCATGCAAGGTCAGTAAAATGAGGACCCAGATTATTGGTTGCATATTGCTGACTCTGTACACTACTTAGAGAGGGCTGTAAACACACTATGAAGTAAGTCTACTTCATACGTAAGTCATACTGATGTAAGTCTAAGTGTTATTGCTATTGTTATACTTGTGTTGTCAGTTGATGCAGTACAGGATTTTCAGAGTCTCACATTCAGTGTTGCCTGGAAGTAGCCATGTAGTTCAACTGCTGGTTGTATAAGGGCATTTTGTTTTGTTTTATTTATCCCACCTGATAGTAAATTGTGTGGTTTTGGTTTATTGTTTTCTGTTTTTTTCTTGCTAGCCATAGATCAGGTTCTGTGTATAGGATGTGTATTTGGGAGAAAGCAGGATGATTGCTGGATCAAGGATGCTAAAACTGATCAGAAGTACCTGGAGATTTGGTGTCATGGCTACTTGAATAAATGTGATGCTAGACTGTGCAAATGGGGTATTTTACCTAAACAAGAAAAAGCATAGGTAATGGGGTGATATTCTTGGGGGGAGGGAGACAGCAATAACTTTAGTGTGGTGACAAGCATTGGGAAATATAATGGGAAATGATGGGCAGGCTATTCCCGGGGAAGGCTACTACTTGTAGTTAACATTACATTCCGGCATCCTATGCTCAGTTCTAGCGTTTAGTTATCAAATATTCCACACCCCCAATTTTATTTATTTATTAGATTTTCATACCGCCCTTCTCCCATAGGGACTCAGGGTGGTGTACAAGACATTAAAATAAATATTTACAATTTAAAACAAAATTAATTCAACACGCCCTCACGTATAACACATAAAATAAAACAACACACACACCCCTCAGTCCAGGCCGGCCAAGGTAAATAACTATGTTTTTAATTCCTTACGGAAAGAGGAGAGGTCAGGGGCCATCTGGAGATCCACCGGGAGTTGATTCCATAAGGCAGGTGTCCCCACAGAGAATGCCCTCTCTCTAGGCACCGCCCATCGACACTCCATAACTGGAGAGACCCGAAGGAGGCCCTCCCTGTGTGAACGAACTGGGTGGTGGGAAGATTATGCCGGTAGTAGGTGTCCCCTCAGGTACTCCAGTCCCAAGACATTCAGGGCTTTATAGGTCATCACCAGCACCTTGAATCTCATAAATGTTATGAGATTATGTTACTGCTAGAAAATAAAGGTAATAAAGCTTATCTCGTCTATGACCTAAAACATTTAATTTAAATCAAGGATGAGAACACCAATCTGGTATGCATTTCAGAAACTGGCTAAACACAAATGATGCCCCCCCCCTTTCTGGCTATATCTCCACCCAGTTTCAGGTGTAGGATCAGCTGTAATTCTGGGACAATTGTAGTAGACTAGCTATTACCAACGAAGGAAAATATTTGTCTCAATTTATATTTTAGTGGCTTGCTCTGTCAGTGTTGGTGGGTGTAGTCTTGGTGGCTCTTTGGTTGGGCTGTTTAAGGTTATCATGGACTAGCTATTATTATTTCTGAGATTCTTGTGCCTACCAGGAACTTTCTCCATAGATAACCAGAAGACATACAGTGGAACCTCGGTTCACAAATGCTTCTGTTTGCAACCAAATCGGTTCACAACCAAAAACAATCAGCTAAATGTTCAACTCAGTTCGCAAACAAATCCTTGGTTCACAACCAAACTTCCTGAGAACGAAGAAATCACAAGAGAGAAAACACTAGAAGGAGACCATCCTTCTGTCACAGAGTCAGAGTCTCCTGCAAAACAGCAATCTCTCTCTCACACAGGATTGAATAGTTTTCTATGTTGTTCATGTTGTTCTCAGTGTTTATATTAAATGATTTTACTGTTACACTGTGCACTCTGTGGAATATTTAACTAGAGTACTGTATTTGTGTGCTTCAAAGTCTTAAAAAAACAATAGAGTTCATAGGGATCTGGAATGGATCGATCGTATTTCCATACAACCCAATGGGAAAATTTGTTTCAGTTCACAACCAACTTGGTTCACAACCAAAGTTATGGAACAAATTGGGGTTGTGAACTGAGGTTCCACTGTACTCTACTTCTAAGGTTAGGATCAGATGTTTGATGCTATTTACTGTTGTGTGGTAACTTCCCTGTCTGAGTTGCTTGATGCTATGGCTCAGTTGGCAGTGGTGATCTCCAGTCTTATGGTGCTAAGGGACCTGTGGATATATTAGGGTTTATTGCAACCAATTTTATTATGGGCCTGATTCAAGCTGTTAATGGCCATACTCACCGTGGGGCTCTGTTCTTTGTCTCATTTTGTGGTGAAGTGGTCTGATGTTGGCAGATGTTTCATCAGTTCCTTGTCATGGATGAAAAACTCAGAGTAACCTTGAAATTCTCCATGTAAGCTCTTCACTGCAGGGAAGAAGGACCTATCAAACTGGTTCACTCCAGGTACCTGAGGGACCCAGCCAAGTTAAAGAGGGTACTTGCAGTCATTCCTGAAGCTTTTTTCCCAACTCAATCAATGCCTTTAACACTGTTTGGAATGAGCAAGTGATAGGGACCTCGGATCTGATTTCATCTGCAGACTCTCTGTGAGCATGGATCCTAGAAGATCACCTGCTTTTGTTTCTTTAAAAGAAATATATCAACATGGTCGATTTTCATTTCAATTTTGAAGTAGAGATCCCAAATTTGTTCTCTTGAGGATTGTAGACTAACTTGCAACTCTTCTTTTCAGTTGCAGAGGGGCAGTTGTAGTTAAAACATCTTTGTAATAGGTACTATGGATATCAGATTTACTATATATATTTTAAAATTACAGTTAAATCATTTTTATTGTCAAATACTTGTGCAGTAGCCTTAATCATTTGACAATTTTCTGCATTTTGGGTGCATCTTTGATTTACTCATCTTTCCTCAAATTACTTGAGTAATTTCTTGGTCTTGTTCTCTTTCATGACATCTTTGTAATATAGTTGATCTATAAAATTAATTGCTCTGTTTAAATATTACTCCAAACTATTTTTGGCAATCCCTGGCTTAAAAAGCCTTGGATGTCCATTTTCTTCTGTTCTTAGTGCCTTCTTGTGGTCAAAGATTATTTTTTAAAAAATAAAAAAGCTTTTTGTAAATCAGCTGGTATATCCTGGCCAATCAGAATCTATTAAAATTGGAAGATTTCAGCCTCCCACAACAAATAATCCAAATAGCCAATTATAACTCCTAACATCAAATAAATATAGCACATTTTTGGAATTAACAAAGTAAAACCACGACTTTGAGAAACACGTGTTTCTCCCGAAAATTTAAAAAAAAACATACTCCACACTTCCTTATTTTAGCTCACCTCCAGCAACTCTCCGCCTTGTTGTTTAACAATAATGATGTCCAAATAACAGCACAGAACTTCAAAAAGAAAGAACACTGTGAAGAAAAGAGCCTCTTTTAGCTTAGTAAAGACCAATAAGGTGTTTATTGGTCTTTACTAAGTAAAGACTAATAAGATGTTTAAGAAGTGAAACTTGTTGTCCATTTAAATTCCAAAACAGCTTATGGACAATGCACCTAGCTAATTTATGTGGAGCCTTGGTGGTTCAGGGAGATAATGCCTCCTAAAGTACTACCAGCTGCCTGCAATTAGTGCAGGTTCAAGTCTCACAAGGCTCAAGGTTGACTCAGCCTTCCATCCTTTCAAGGTAGGTAAAATGAAGACCCAGATTGTTGAGGGCAATAAGCTGACTTGTAAAATGCTGCTGGGGGTGGGGGTGGGGAGCCCTAATGAGCAGACATATGCATGGAATGAGGGCTGTTGCTGAGCATGTTGTAAGCTGCCCTGAGTCTTCAGAGAAGGGCGGGATATAAATGGGAATAAAAAAAAAATCGTAGGTTAACTCTGGGGGTCTCCATCATCCAGGGGCATATAAATTTAGGGAACTCAGTTCCTTGTTTACAAGTTGAAAAAGATTTGGTCCCGAAGAAAGCTTGCCATGCTGAAGGTTCTGAACATTACTTAAAATCCTACATAATCAGCTAGGAAAAAGGAAGCTGCTATTATCATTGTTAGAAAGATTATAAACGTTGAGCCAATAGCATGGCTTTCTTTTGCTACTTTTGGAAAATTTGCCGCCTGAGGGCAGGTTAGTCCTCACACGTTATCCTTTGGGAAGTTGGTAAAAGCAATCCTCTTCTTCAGGGAATTTGGTGAGACAGACATTCACTGAATACAACAAGAAATACAATTTTAAAGTTTTAATCTATTGATTTTGATAGTATTTTCAGGTATACTTCAAATTGCCTAGGGATACTCAACTAAGCTATAACGTAAATAATAAGTAGGTAAAATAAAGCTGATTCGAATCTTACACCTATCTATCTTACATGAATCAGAGGAAAAAAGGGCAAAAAAATAATAATCAAGGAGCTTGTATACTGCAAAAAATTCAGACATTTCCTTTTGCAGTAAACAAATTGAAATGATTATTCCCATTTTCCCCAAAGGACACTGCTGTGGAATAAAGTATAGTCATTGGTATGCAGCAAGGCTTGGCCACCCAGGAATTCAAGTAAAAGAGTAGGCCACAAGAGCAAAGATTTTAAACAGCATGACTGCAGTTCTTTTATCTTTACTTATTTTTTTTTCATTATTAAAATAGCTTAGGGATATGGCTCTTCCCTAGGTGCGTGCATATAATTCTCATTAGCACTAATGGGAATTATGCATTCAAAAGAGAATATAACCCTAAAATGAACATTTACAATATAACTTTCTTCCTGCATTATACTTGAACATGAAGCATAAAACTAGGACAAGCACACTGAAGCAACGCTTGAGATCAAAAACAGAAATAAAAATTTTCTTTTTAGAAGGGAAATCATTGTTCTATTGTTGTTGCTGAGCAGCATTGGTTGTCCTTTTTATTATTTTTTTTAGCTTCCAGAAGTTTATTGTTGAAATCTTAAGTCAACTAAGCTTTCCAAATAGGAGAGCACATCCAGTGGTCATGCTAGTAATGGAATTATAACCCCACATACCTAAAAGATATCAGATGAAGCTGCATTTATTACGTTCCTTTATATAACATATAAAAATATAGATTGTTGAATATTTTTCTTCTGAATTGCAGTAGGTAAGCAAATGTTGTTCACTCTTTAAAACCTGATGTTATGCTTGACTACAATGACCAATTGAAGAACCTAAACTAATGACAATGTTTATGAACTTCAGTGGAATTATCTAAACTATATAAATTTCTGAGAAGTTTGGTGTAGACAGACAAATCAACATGAAAACTATTCCTTGAAGCAAATCAGCTTAGAAACTTACTTTTAAATAAATAGGACAGAGCTACATTCAGCTACATTTCCTGACTCCATAATTTGTGTTGAGCAATTCATAGTGTACTGAATAAAACACATTTTATGGTGTTTGCTCAGCCATAAACTTGGTTCGCAAATCACAGTGGGTTGTAAGCTAGTCTACTGAGAATTCATGATAGGCTTCCTACAGAGATTATCTACTGGGCCATTTTGGAAACTTTCATGTATGCAATAACCATTAGCAATAATAATTAGGGCAGTATAACTTGAGACATTTGAAAGAGACAGTATTTTAAACACCCAAGCTTCTATGAAACTGCTCAAGGTTTGGATACTAGTGTAATATTATTTAAATAAGTTTTCTGGCACAAACGTTAGAGCTTGTCAAAATCATAAAGACAAAGCACAAAATAAAACTTTCCAACTGTCCAAAGTCAAGTACTTACAAATAGTAAAAGATTATTCAATTTAAGAATCCAGAAGAACAGAGAACAGAAATGGCCAGTAAATTTTTATAGTGGTTTATTTTCCGAAGTTATCTTTCAGTTCAGCAATAGCAGATTTCTGTGTTTTAGAATTAAGGAGGACTGTTCTGCTTAAAATATGACAAAGTAAGTGCATTTTCAGATCACAAATGGCTTACATGCTCAAAATTATTTGCCATAATGGATTTGAATAAAAATTATCAAATTTTATGTGGAGAAAAAAATATCTATTTACAACAGGACTGTCAAACTCCTGGCCTGTAGGCCAGATGTGTCACACACTGGCTACACCCAGTTCCTATCTGTGAACCATCAGTAAAAGCAGCAGAATTTGTAGTGAGTAACAAAAAAGCAAAGATGGTGGTCAAGAAACTTCAGTAAAAGTGGATGTGATGTCATAATATGTATGCTAACATATTGTCAATAACCTGGCTAGTAATAAATGCCTGTGATAAAATACAGATAAAGCCTTGGTGTCTTTTATCACCCTCTGCACTATATATAGTAAGATACTTCAGATGAAATAAAAATGTGCATTTCATTTCCTTCTCCATTCAGAGCCAGTAAATGTATTGAAATATTCAATACATTTATTGAGATATTTATTATTCATCACATTTAAAAACCACCCATCTCCCTCACAAAGATGTGGGAAAAATTCACACGATCACAAACAAACAGGCTTTGCAGTTTCAGAGGAGAGCTTCAAGCAGAGGTGAGGGTAAAGGCAAGGTAAAGGGTAAAGATGGTGCAGTCAGGAAGTGAAGTGAAGTGAAGTGAATTTACTCTGAGCTTCCTCCTCCTTTATTAGAACATCCAATAGCAAAAGTGGTTACACAATAGCATTGCATCATAAAAAGAAAGGTCATTGAAAGGCTGGCAAAGATCTCCTTCCCCCAGCAACAGAAAGGGGGAAGAGCCTGGAGAAGATAATGCAGCATTCTCCTAAAAGCATTCCCACAGGAAAAGGTACAGAGAGTTAGATCATATGAAGGCACAGGATTTGCCTCGGCCCAACCCATAAGCCAAGTCCCCAGGGAACCATTTTGGTACCCACAATATTCCTACACAAAGAGACTCTAGGATGGTATACAAATAAAAATTAAAAACATAAAGATTGTATATTAATTTTAAATAAGTGGCAAATATAGTTAAAATTCAATGTTAAATGTTAATTGAAAGGCAAGGAAAGGGCTTCAGAACAAATAAGCCCCATGGCTGCATGCTACTTAGTGGACCCGAAGTAAAAGATTGTAAATCAGGGGTGTCAAACTCATGTTGCCATGGCAGCATTATATGATGTGTTGGGACTTTTTTCCCCTTCACGAAATTGACCTACAAGGGGGTGCTGAGAAGTTCCTGGCTTTGCCCAGAAAGAAGAGAGGCAGAGTTATTAAATAACACATTTATTCAACATATTCCCCCCTGAGACTTATGCACTTGGTACAGCATAGTTGAAGCTTTTCAAGACCTTTCACATAAAAGTCCTTTGGTTGGGCTTCAAAACAGCTCATCAGAAATGTCCTCAAAATGTTGCCCCTTCAGGTGTTTCTTCAAATTCAGGAACAGATAATAGTCCAAAGGGGTCAGGCCAGGTGAGTAGTGGGGATGGTGGACCATTTGGAAACCCAGGATGTTCAATTTGTCAGCCACGACATTGGACATGTGCGCAGGTGCATTGTCCTACACAAAAAAGGATCCCTTTGGTCAACTTTCCATGGCATTTCATCTTAATTACCGTAAATTTCGGACCATAAGATGCACCTGACCATAAGACGCACCCAGTTTTTAGAGCAGGAAAACAAGAAA
>JANHFR010008264.1:22852-38055 GCA_032468015.1 Mimophis mahfalensis | reverse complement strand
GGGTTTTCACCATTAGTAAAAGAGCTGTTATTTGAAATCACTCTTGGCTACTGAGTCCTCATTTCACCCTTGGATCTTTGGATCCAACATAAAATTTTAGCTCTGCAGCTTCAATACTATACCCAAAATGGCCACCCCTTCAGACACACTACTGGAGACATGGAGCTGGCAACGTTACAAAACACATGTTGAACTTCCTCCTGTGCAGCCAAAAACGCCCCAAGAATTCCAAAAATGACCTGTCTTATACTAATTTGTGCTTAGATTTCAAAAATCACTTCTATTTGACTACAAACTTTTCTTGCAAATGTGGGCTGAAATTGGATAAAAATTGCCTGTTGCACCTATTGCCTTATAGCCTGGAAACTAACAGGTCTGCAGTTGCTGTTTTTGGCACAATGATTTATACTTATGTAAAGAGTATTAGGTTAAAAGCACAAGTTTCTCGCTTTGTTCTTGTCTGAGCTATAAGGCCTAAAATATTGACAGGAATTGGAAAACCCCCAATATTGGCCATATTTGAAGCTCCTGATGAACATGATGGCAGTTAAATATCATCCTTTAATGAGTTTCACTGGAAAGAGCAAAGGAAAACACCTTAATGACCCAAAAATCTTAGTGGTGACCCCCTCATTTTGTCAAAATACAGCAGCTTGAAGTAGATAAGTATTTGTGACCAAATGAGTGTTCCTTAGTCTTGGAACACAAGTAGTCTTCATTTCCAAAAAGCCACTCCTGTATTATCTAAACTACCTTAGCAACTTGTAGTAAAACTCTTTCCAGGCAAAAATAGTGCTGATTGTGAAAATGATGTCATTTGGGGTGTTAAATTCATGATTTTATGTCCTAAAATGTGTTAACACATCAACATGTTAATATGTATGGGCTACATGATTTTGATGTACCTAATAGATTTATTTGGCAATTTGTTGATTCAAAATTTTGAGTTTATCTACACACCACTACATTACTAAACTTCAAACAGGACATCTACAGGAGCTACAGATACAATTGCAGGCAGGAGAATTGATCATACTAATGGACTTTGTAGAAAATTATTCATTTGTGGTTCAAGATGCTGTGCAAGGGTTCCATTGGGGAAATAGCCAAGACACAGTGCATCCATTTGCAGTTTATAGCAAGAAGAATGAAGACCTGCAGCGTCAGAGCCTGTGACTACCTATCACATAATACTGTAGCTGTTTATGTGTTCATTGCTAAAGTTCTCCAGTTTCTTAAGCTACAGTGCCGGATATCAGATGAATCCACTACTTCAGTGATGGTGCAGCAGGACAATAAAAAAAAATTCAAAAGTTTTGCCAACCTTTGCAGTCATCTGAAAGACCATGGGATAGCTGCTGACTGGAGTTTCTTTGCTATGTCGCATGGAAAGTCACCATGTGATGGCATTGAACATTGAAAAGACCAGCAGAAAGGAAAAATCTGCAGCACCCTGTACATGAGCATATACTCACTGCTCAAGATCTCTTCAAATTCTCCAAGCAGCTTAAAGGAATTAAGACATTCTTTGTGAGCAGTAATGAGGTTGAAACAGCTGTGCCCCAACAAGAAAAGAGATTTGCCAAAGTGCATACAGTTGATGGAACACGTGAGAACCACTACTTTAAACCTATTGATGAGAGCAGAATCAGAGTTAGCAGAGTGGCCTTTACTGCAAATGTTCTAACACAAGAACATGTCCATGTTTGATGTCAGGACTTGCAGCCAGGGCACTATGTTGCCTGTATCTATGACAAGAAGTGGTGAATTGGAAATGTGTGTGAGTTGTCTATAGAACAGCAAGATGCAAATATAAACCTCATGCACCGTCATGGGCCAGTCCAGATATTTCACTATCTGCAACGAAGAGACAAGTTTTGGATGCTAGAAATCCACATAATCAACATTGTTCCTGCCCCAAATGCCTTGTCATTAGGACAAAACTATAGTTTGCCTGGGAAAACTGTATCAGAAATTCAGGCAAACTTCATGTAAATGCAGTAGTAAAAATGTGCACCGCATTGGCTTGAGACCCACATAAGAAACCGACCTCGGCTTGGGAACTGGCTAGATATCCATGGATCAACAGGCTTCGTAAACACAACAAGAAACCCTCTTTGGCTTGGGAACTGGCTGCATGCCCATGTACATGCTTCAAAATTTCCATGAAATCTCAAATTCCATTCAGACATATTGAGAAAGGCACCATGTACTGTTTTTGCCATGTAACATTTCTTTTTATCGTGAATATCCAAAATGGCATCATTTCCACAATCAGCACTATTTTTGCCTGAAAAGAGTTTTGCTACAAGCTGTCATGGTGGATTACATAATACAGGAGTGGCTTTCCAAAAGTGAAAGTGAGTAAACTTAGGAATACTCATTTGGTCACAAATATTTATGTACTTCAAGCTGCTGTATTTTGAGAAAATGTGGGGGTCGCCACTAAGATTTTGGGGTCACTGAGGAAGTGATTTTTGAAATCTATGCACAAATTAGTATAAGACACTTCACTTTTTGACCTCTCGGGGCATTTCTGGCTGCACAGAGCTCAACATGCAGTTTAGTAATGTTGCCAGCTCCACAATTCCAGTGGGCTGTCTAAAGGGGCAGCCACTTTGGGTATAGTATAGGAGCTGCAGAGCTGAAATTTTACATGGTTTCATTTGGACCCTATACCAACTTCTGTGCCAAATTTCACCAAAATCTGAGATAGTGATGAAGGGAGCATCTGATCAGTTGGTGTCGAATGGCCCCATAGTATGTAATTAA
Source organism: Mimophis mahfalensis (assembly GCA_032468015.1). Taxonomy (NCBI): domain Eukaryota; kingdom Metazoa; phylum Chordata; class Lepidosauria; order Squamata; genus Mimophis; species Mimophis mahfalensis. The sequence continues at coordinate 35,283 of JANHFR010008264.1, read as the reverse complement.
GATAAAACAAAACATCCAGTTTTCTTTTGGTCTGTGCATACCTGTTTAGCTTGTCACAATATACAGTAAAATGCCTCCATGGGGCAATAATACCTTTCCATTGAGATCTTGGTTCCATAAATTGATATAATTGAAAAGGAAAGCAGAAATGATGTTGGACCTGAGCATTAACTGAGGAAGATAGTAAAAATATGCCTATTTGTGTGTACATCTAAAGAACAGCTACTGAAATGTCTGGCTGTACTAATAATCTAAATGTTTCAAATAGTCCTTTGGGTAAGTATAAAGTACTTAAACTATGATGCATTTGTTATTGTATATATAATATTTAAAATTTTACATACATTTGTTAGTTAAATTTGTATAGTCATCATCATAAAAAAACAACTCTAGGCAGTGTGTAACCTTGAAAATATACTAATTAGACACAAATAAGAACTAGCATAGGAGTTAATCACTAGTAAATGATGTAAATATAATTCATTGTTCTACTGTTCTACTGTTAAAAGGGACAATTAGTGTATGACTGGCCAAAGAAAGTATCTTGGAAACTGTAAAATGAAAAGAATGGAGATAGTTGAAGTGAAAACTAATATGTCAAGCAAGATTGAAATGTTTAATGGAAGTGTAATGGGCAGTAGCAATAATTTTGAAGAACAGGAAAAAGACCTGCAACCAACACAGTGGCCTTAAAGGACATCTTAGTCTGGGGCAGAAAAATATTTGAGAAAGAATTGTATTCAGATTAGTAAGATCCTGATACTATACTCTTAGATTAAAAGCAGTATGAACGTTCATAACTTTGGTTCTCTAATCTGTTCTTGAAGCAGACAAGAATTTTTTTTTAAAAAGCAAGAAAAAATTTCAGAACATTCTTGCCATAGCTTTTCCCCATAGTTGTTCTGAATATGTAACATCCACATTCTTGTTTTCATCTTTATGAAGCATATGTTTATGTTTCACTTGACCATACTTCCACTATATTTACCAAAACAAGTGGGATAAAAATATAATTCAAGACAACTTCAAGTTTCAAGAATAATTTTCTGATGATAAAGTAGAATTATTACAATGGCTGTAATAATCTTTTGCTGAGGAGTTGTTGAAAAAATTGTATGATCGCAAAGGATTTCCTAGTGTTTATTCCAAGTTCCCTGCAGTGTGATTTGAAATCAGTAATTTGGATGCAATTTGCCTAGTATGCACAATCTTCAAATAATTGAATATGGCAGTCTTATAATCTATAGATTTTATGTATATATTTGTGTAGACACCCACCATAGAACCAAAACAATGGGTGGCTCAAAATCCCAATCTAAAAACAGCATCATACAAACAATTAAAACAAAAAAAGTAAAATAAATGATGCAACTCAAATCAATCTTGCAACTTCAGCTTCACCTTATCCCAATTCATCAGGAAAGTCAGTTCGTCACAACTGTCTGCTAAAGAAATTGCCATGGAAAACATATGCTTCATAAATCTTACAAGATGGCAACATATAAGGGAAGGGACCTGATGCATGCCTATTCAGTTGGATAGGCTATATATATCCTACAATATCTGTAATCCCAGTTACTATCTTTGTTGTTCTCCTTAGTTCATTTTAAACGTGGAACATCCCATTTTAAATTTCCTGTAAGAGGAAACTGAACTTTTCACAAAGTTGAAAGCAATTAACTTTTTTTATGCATTTCAAATAATAGTTTGGCATGAATTTTGCATATGAAAAAATTGGAATATTTAAATTTTGCATATGGAATATTAGTAAGTTAAATAAATTTTATAGTATAAATTATCTGATTTTCACTTCATATGAGTGTTATGGATTTTTTTCCCCATTTAGGAAAGCCAATGAATCAATAACCCAATTAAACTCAATTATTTTGAATATTACAAAATCTCAGTAAAGCAAAGTAAAACAAAGCAAAATGAAACAAATTGGTTTAACTCTAAATTAGTTCAGGTCTAAAATTCAGAAAACATCAATTTATTAATCAGAATTCATTACTATATAAAAATAGAAATTAAAAAGAAATTAGTAATCAAATTACAAAAATAAATCTACAATTTTTTTATGCACTTTTATGCACAACTAAAAATGTACATAAAAGTACATATTCTTTCTAGACATTGTTCTTCTAGTTACTATGTACATTGGTCAGATTCAAAAAAAATAGGTTCATTCTAAGACAGGGTCATTCTAAGCAAGTCTCAAATGTACATGCATATTATATTTTTCTCCTTTGTAAATAGTCTGTTTGGTCTAAGCAGTCGCCCAATTATATCAGAAATAAAATAACAAATGGAGTGCATTAAGCCTTGTAGACCATAGATGATATAAATAAAAATGCACGTGATTCTGATTCTTTGAATTACTGCATATTGTCCTATACTTCATTCCTTAACATTACAAAGCAGCAACTAAACGGCAAAAATATTTCATCATCACAGTTCCCTATAAACTATTTGCAGCTTACTGACCAACTTACTGACCACTGGAAGCATCCTATAAGTAATTACATTTCTCCCTAACCCTCTTCTCACAAGGAGAAGAGTTAAATTTAAATTTAGCATCATTTTTTTCTTTCAGATAGATACCAAATTCAGTTCCAAACCACTGAAAAATAAATGGCACTGTTCCAAATGCCAATTCAGTGATGAAAGATGCAATCATATATATTACTTCTTTCTATGTTCATGTATTATACTGCTTACTAGGATCTTCCCCAGCCTCCTAATTTTCATCACCATACCTTCTTTCTTAAAACCTTTTGGAGTTTTTACTTTTAGGACTGAAAGTATCACAGTAGCTCCTTGACAAAAAAATATTGTGAACATACTTTCCTTCTTCATTGCCCCCTTAAACAGTAGAGAAAAGAATGAGAATTTACTGAATACAATTGCATTGCACTTTTAATAACTTTCAATAGTACATGCAACAGATAAGGAGCAAGAAAGAAAAAGAGAAACTTAGAAACTCTCTTGTAAATGAGATCAAAATCATTTAGAACAATATTTGCTTTGTTATATGGATAAAATAGCTTTTATACATACTTTGCAATGAATTTGAACTCTCATGTAGAAACTAATTCTGTTCAATTTATCCCAGAAGTGAAATGCTGACAAAACAGAATTCCAAGAATCAGAAGTGATTATGTCCAAGTGTTTTCTATGCCAGACATTTTTTAAAAGGCCACTGGACATAGATTTTGAAAGGCCAGTTTAAAAAAAAACAAAAAAACAAACAAACAAACAAACTCAACACTGCTTATTCCAGTAACATAGTTTACTGGAATAAGCAATTTTGAGGTGGTTTTAAAAAGTTGATTTTAAAGTATGTAATCTTCCATTGTTTAAAATATTTTATAGTAATGATTCTACTATTTCTCCAAAAAAAGTAAACCAAGATTTACATATTAATGAACTATTTATAGTCTTCTTAAATAAAAATAACAAATTCAATGGTAAGAAATCTGGAAAAGATGAAATACTGTATTGTGAGGAGGATATTAATACAATGAATCAGTGAAATGTTAAATTCTCATTAGATTAGAAAATTGCAGTTAATCATTTTATTGAACAAACAAACCTGATTTCTATATCTATTACTAACCATGTTTATTCAGAATTCGTACCATTGTACTGATTAGAATTATTCCATAGTTAAATGTTCATAGGAGAGCAGCAAGTGTTATATATACCTGTACTTTATCATGTTTCAAGAGACTTTGTGATAAAAAATTGCACATGTAACTTAATATGTATGTATATGTATACTGTATATATAATGATTGTGTGTGTATATTACACATTATATTACATACTTCTTTTATCCAACTCTTCTTATTTCAAGTGAACAGTGCTGAATAGTAAAAGGAACTTATGAAAGTTTTTAAATTTTTTAAAAAATGCATCTAGAAACTTTGCAGATTTGTTTTTGTTACCAAAATCTTTGTCTTAATTGCTAGAGCTGTGAAATATATCATACTATATATTATAATTCACTATTTTTGTTCTAAGAATATAATGGACAGTAGTTTAATGAAGGCAACATTCCATCACAATTCTTAACATATTTTGCTGAAATAAGTTTTGTTGACCTCAACATGGCACCATAAGATAGATGAACGTAGGATGTCTGAGAAATGAATGGCACTATACAGTTTAGCAAAATTCATCTTCAGTTTACAACTAGAAGACATTGAATAGGCCAATAGGAACATAGATTTAGATAAGTCGGGGCATTTCTTTAGGAACATCTGATCACAGCTTCTTCTCCCTCCCTTCTTTAATTCCCAGGAACAAAAAATAAAGCAGTATTGATTTTTTATTGTTATTTAAATGCATGTCTACCAAATGTTCAGCAAGGTATGTTCCATTCTGGAACTATGATGTAACAATTACCAAAGTGATTTATAAATTGCTATGCTCAAAACATGATTTTAGGAAAAGCTCCTGTTCGAATAATATTATTCCACAAGTAAGAGATAAGTTATTGAAATCTGTCAATATCATATATTAGTTAAATATCTTGATTCTGGATAAGCAAAAGATATCTTAATTATTTTTAGTCAGACTAAATACTTTATGTAGTTCATATAAAGTTTCTGTTCTGAACCTGAAGTCAAAAGTTAATTATATTGGATCACTAGCTATACCAAATGTTAAAAATACCAATACCAAATCATTCATGGCTAATTTTTACTTTCATGTTCATATATAAATTACAACCACTTTGTCCCCTATATTATTTATTTGGAGAAACTTTTTTCGGCTAAAGAAAGGTTTTATTGCATTATATGTTTTTCCACTTAGCAACTTAAAAAAAAATCTTCAACTGTATCTGCTAGTGCATTTATAGTTGATATGCTTTATTAACAGAATGAATCTATTAGTTAAACATATTTCTATTTTGGAAATTTCCAGAGTGGTATAAGGTTATATATTACATTTTAAGGAATTGGTTACTATATTATAATGGGGACTACAGCTATATGATATTGAATAACTGCAAAACTGACAAGAACTTGCAGATCTTCAGTTTGTTTTTTAATGACAACTGAAGCCCTCCCAGATGCTTACTTTTCAACCACTGGATTCAGTTATTGAAAACAGATGAGCATTATTCACATCCACAAATACAAATGTATTGCACATCCATATGCAGTAGAAGATTTAATTGTAAGGTGTAAAACAAAATTCCTACCTATAGTGTTTAAAAATACAACATATGAATCTATGTTGAATTAAGTGATTTCTTGTAAGCTACCACAAGAACAAATAAAAAAAGAGTTTGAATGTTCCCAGTCATAAAGTACGTATCTTGTTAAATGTGTAGATGTTACAGAGATTAAACATTTTAATATTAAATGCATATCCAACCATTGTAATAGTTTGTCCCAAGTCAGTTCTTCTAAACTTTACTTGCACAATATACAATAAGTAATTTTACTTGCACAATATATAATAATACAATAAGTTAAAAAAAATATTTAAAGCTTAAATTAATGAGACAAAATTCTAGAAAGGTGTTTACTTACTCTTCATTTAGTTCTAATGAACTGAAAAGTTAAAGAAACCTTCTGTATCTTGACGTGTTTTGAAGCAAAACTTATCACTGTAAACTGACCCAAATGAGATATGCTTATATTGATTTTCTGGGAAACGATATATATAAGTGCAAACCTTCTATACCACTAAGCTCAATGAAACCTATTCTGAATGGTGAGCAGTTTGAAAGAAAGTAAAATGATAATTCCAACAATTTTGCATACCATGAAAGAAGAATCTGGAATGAAAAGGAATGTTTCACGTCCATGTATAAAGTCATTTTGACATGCCTACACAACTGGTTATGGCAGCTTTCAGAGTAATTCCTCATCACAAAAAAGAAAGAAAAAATGCTCCAGGTTCTTTTAAAGAAAGCTCTCCGTTGGGAAGTTGATTCTGGCCAAATGCCAAAATCATGTGCAAAAGGGGCCCTCATTATCAATTCATGGCAGCCTTCAACGCTAACAAAAAATGTGACCCAACAGGCTAAAGCAACAACAAAAATTAAAAAAAATATGAGACAAAGACAACTTACTTAATATTCTCTTCAGAGCTAGGTTAAACTGTAGTCATTCAAACCTTATTAGGACAGAGCTATTCTCAACTGCATTTCAATTTTTGTACAACTTTCTAAAAGTTGAAGGCATGCTTTGAATCTTTTCCCAAATGCTAGGTCTTTTTAAAAAAATATTTCTATGCAATAGCTGAATATTGCATAGCTATTTTTTCCACATTCATACCTAGAAATATTTTTCTAAGTAAGCATAAGAATATCTAACATGTTGATTTCTATGAAAATTCTAAAGCTAAATAGAATAGCACAACATTTTACCAGTTTTTAAATATATTCATGAAAGCAAAGCAGTTTACTAATTTGCAGTTAGCTGAATTTCATTAAACATTCTCAGAAACATACATTTGATAATCAGCCTTACCTAGATGCCGTCTTTATTTTTCTGCGGGTCAAAAAGTTTCCTTCCTAAGCACACAGATATTCTTTCACAACCCATAAAGGCCCCTTTTATTAATCCAGGACGGTAACAAATTTCTTTCTGCACCATATTGAGATCAGGATGCATCAGCTTTCAAGACAGAACGCATTTTAATACACAAATGTTGGCAGATTGCATAATACTGAATTGATCTTTTGAAAAAAACAAAACAAAAAGGGTAAGAGGGTGCGGTTAGATGTTAGGCTATCCCTGAGAAAGGCCTAGGCTGCACTAGTACCTAAATGTTAGCAGAAGCTTACTGGGAAAGGAGCCAATGGAATGACTTTGTTTGACCCAGCTGCCAATCTTTTCTGAAGCAGTGCGCCAGACTAAACACTGACACTATTTTAACTCAAATCAGGCTACAGCAGCTGTTTGCTTTCCTGCTCTGAGCTACGCACCATGGCTGTGATGACTCTACATGGCATTCTATCAGGTTAAAATATGTTCCTTGTTTGGTTTGTCATATAGCAGTCATTAAGTTTAACCACTTCCTCTCTCCTGGTAAATGAAAGCTGATATTATGCGATCACTGAAGCTTCCTATAAAGAAAAAAAATATACCATGGAATTCTAAAGATTATGAAAGAATAGGAAAAACTATAAAACTAGTAGCAGTGCTAACAATACTAGGACTGCTAAAGAAAACTTCATTCCTTCACCATCAAAATATTATATATCATCTGACATGTTTAAAATGCTTTAACAATAATATTTCATGCATTTTCAGTTATAGACTGAAATATTTTAACCAGCCTACTGTGGTTGGTCACTAACCAGCTGGTGATGGTTATGGGCAAGAAGAGATACTCTACCATAGATAATTAGATAACAAGGCCAGACTAAGTATATTTTTATCTACCACTTCCTACTTTTGCAGGAAAATTGTGGCTACCTTTTGGGTGAAGTACTATTCATGATTCCTTCCTTCAAGACAAACAGTTTCTAACTATCCTTACTGATAAAACATACTGTCCTTTCTAACTATACTCCATCTTCTGTTGTCAGTCACCAGTTTCAGTAGAAGAATATAGCTATAGTTCTGTATAGCCTTTGTGCTTCATTCTTGCCTGTAACTTTTAAATCTTCTTATGTTTTATAAGTCATATTACAGAATATAGAGATATACACCAGGATGCAAATATTCTGTAATGACCATACTTAGATTATGTGATGTAGAAGGTTTTTCATGCACATTCTTGATGGCTGTTGGTGAAGGCATGTATACTGCTGATTATATACTTGATGATACACCGATATTCACAGTTACCTGTGATACTTGATGATACACCGATATTCACAATTACCTCTTACAATGGCTTACAAAATTACAAACTAAATACCCTGCTTTGCTACAAACTTGTTATCCAGTTTCAAGCACTGAGGATTTAGCAAACAATATATCTAAATTTAGCTACTTAGCATAAACTAGGTTCAATAGAATTAAATTTATAGTCAATTCCTACTCAGATTTTAGTTATTTATTTCTATTTATTTCTTTAAATTATATTTCTATCAATCTCACAGGAGAGACATTATTGATTGCTGTGGAACCTTAATATTATCAACTTAATTTTCACCAGGCTTTAATATTATACACTTATTTTCAATAGACCTGATTGTTCTAAACTACTTGGCCAGACCAGGGGTCAGGTTCCAGCACACTTGAAAGATTATAAGCCATGGCAAGTACACAACATTTTTTGAGATTTTAGCCATAGCATTGAGACAGATACTGTTTCAAAATTATACAAGTCATGAAAGCAGCAACTGTAAGGATGTAACTACACAACTAAAGGGCTGGAAGTAGGATGTGCAGTAATGAACTTTTGAAGATACATTTCACTGCAGCAAAATAAAATCAGTAGCTTCGTTGCAGAAGTCAACTATAGTGGACCAATAATAAACCAACCAGTCCTCCAGAAAATTCCTTAACACCTTGAATATCCATAACACTTTACATCAGTGGTGGGATTCAATTTTTTTTACTACCGGTTCTGTGGGCGTGGCTTAGTGGCATGGCTATGCTGTTGTCCAATCGGAGGTGGTATTTGCCGGTGTCAGCCAATCAGAGGTGGTATTTGCTGGTTCTCTGAACCAGTCAAAATTATCACTACCAGTTCTCCGGAACCTGTTGGAACTGGCTGAATAGTACTTCTGCTTTACATATTCTTTTGGCTGGATAAGTTCTTAACTTTTTCGTTTGCCATGATGCAGAATTTGGCCTACTGAATTTCTAAGTGGCTCTCTCCTGTGGCTTGTTCTGGAAATTAAAATTTCCAATATAATAAAATATATGCATTAGACAGTTAATATGCATAAAGCAACAAGATAAAGCAGATGGCAAATGTTGGATTCCCTCCCGAATGCCTTAATGTGCCTGCTCTTCTAGTAATACAATTTAAAAAAATGTTAGGTAACTATAATAAGCAGATATAATTCAATCTGATCTGAATTTGATCATAAGAAATTGAAATAAAACAGTATTTTTGCTATTGAAAATAGTCAAAAGCTCTATAAATATGAAATCTAATAATTATGTTATTTATGGCCTGATTTGAAAATAATTATTAAATGTTTACATGGACAGATCTTGGTTTTTGTACTCTATTCTACTGGTAGAGGTTCTGTGTCATAAATTCCTGAAAATGTTAAAACATAGCCAACAGCTTATGGTTAATAAATGCAAAGCAGTTTGAGCTTGCCAAGAAAGTAACATGATTCTTTTTGTTAAGGAAAGGGGAAAACATCTTTATCTCAACTAGGCACTTTGCCACTTAACCTGTCTTGACCAGCAAGCAGTTACAAAAGCATTAGAAGCAAAGTGTTTCCTCTCTTAAAAGTAAAGGGGTTATGATGCTTTATGAAAGCAACTTCCAGGGAGAACTTCACTGAAATCTTAGTTGAACCAACAACTTTGACACAAAAATAATATTTATAAGGGTTATTCTAAATGTTGTGAAAAATACTAAAAGTTAAAAAGAAAAAAATAATAATCAAGTATGCAGAACGTACGTGTTTTAACATGCAGTTTCCCGCCCAGGAATAAGCAGTGTAACATACTGTAGAAAAACGTGTAATAAATAGAAAACAGAAAAAGAGAGAAATGAAAACAGAAAAAGAAGAATTGAAAACACTTTTAAAATGAGTTTAATATCATTCAATGATTGTATCTTTCTGTACCACTTCATGTATGTTCTTATGTTCTTTTTTTTGAAGGTTCTTTTAAACTGTATTCAAAATACATGTTTTGGTCATTCCCTTTATCTTTCTGTCTCTTGACCCATTCATTCTTCCTTGACACATGCACTTTCACACACATATAGATAGTTTTGCACTTTAATCTTCATTAATACTCTCCACATGACCAAACTAACCCAATATACATCTTTTGTCATACTCCGTTACTTGTCCAATGCATACTCCGTGAATGTCCAATGCACATTCACTCAGCATCCATAAATTCTTGATTTGGTATAATCAGATACTTTTCTTAACTATCATTTCTTAACTAGGTTGACTCAGCCTTCCATCCTTCTGAGGTAGGTAAATGGAGGACCCAGATTGTTGGGGGCAATAAACTGACTTTGTAAAATGCCGCTAATAAGCAGGCATATACAAGGAATGAAAGCTATTGCTAAGCACATTGATTTGTGCTTAAACAGATTGTAAGCCGCCCTGAGTCTCTGGAGAAGGGTGGCATATAAATGGGATTAAATAAAAAATAAAAAATAAATAAAAACTATCATCAGATACATTTCTACAACTAGCATTGTATTCAACTTGCTTTTATGTTATTTTCCTCAACATGGTCAATTCTCACTACCATATAAAAATATGGACAGAAGAATGTTCTTATACATCACCATTTTCCTATTTTTGAGAAACATTCATTCCTCATAGAACACCACACAAAATCCACTACCTTTCCAATAGTATTTATATGTTTTACATTTTTGCTATCAATTTCTCCATTTCTAGTAAACATTCTACCAAAATTCACAGTGTTTCTATATTTTTCCTGCCAAAGACTACTCTTTGCAAGAAATAATTATCTCACATGTTAGAAGTTTATAACATCTCTGAATGACCAGTATGCAAACAACAATATGTTTCCAGCAAGTAAGACATCCTAGCTTTCATGGAAGAGCATGTACATCCTTGGGATAAAAAAAGAAAAAACCTGATTGTGCCAGTGGCATACTGGACACAATGGAACAAAATGGACCAGTACTATCCTTTCAGCTAGCATGCGATAGTTGTGATTTATGTATGCACTATATATGTATGTATATTTGTATGTGTGTGTGTGTGTGTGTGTGTGTGTGTGTGATATATAGACACACATGCACACATACACACATCAGCAGCTGTCCTTTGGCAAATGTCAAAACCACCATCACTTAATGAAACCCAGAACATCCAAATCATCAATAGTGATTCTTGGTTCTATAGGTTTGGTATTTGACACAAACAGATTAAGTACTTCAGTTATGTTCAGGCTGATAGTCATGCTGTAGAGCTCAGCAGCTTCTGCAGAGTTGTTCAGCATGAATTATGGAACACTGTCTTTTTGTACTAGGCATCAGCAGAGAAAATTTCTTGAATATTGTATGGAGTCACTTTATAAAACTTTATTTTCTCAGGCAATGGAGAAGAATAGAATAGAAAGGAGATGAAGGGAAGGGAAGGGAAGGGAAGGGAAGGGAAGGGAAGGGAAGAGAAGAGAAGAGAAGAGAAGAGAAGAGAAGAGAAGAGAAGAGAAGAGAAGAGAAGAGAAGAGAAGAGAAAACATAGGATTGGAAGAGATCTTGGAGGTCTAACCTCCTTTGTAGTCCAGCCCCTTGCCTAAGGCAAGACACTTTATACCATACTTGACAAATGGTTATCCCATCTTTTCTTGAAAACCTCTACTTATGGAGCACTTGGGAGGTAAGCTGTATTATTGATTAATTGTTCTTACAGTAAGGATGTTTTTTTCCCCCTTAGTTCCAAGTTTGATCTCCTTCTGATGAGCTTCCTTCCATTGCTTCTTGTCTCAGGTACTTTGGAGAATAAGCCAATCCCCTCTTCTCAAGTACAGGAAAACAACTATCACACCATCCTTTTTGCTTGTGGAGTAGTTATGCCTAGTTCCCTTAACTGTTCATCATATAATTTAACCTCTAGACCCCCCATCATTTTTGTTGTGCTTCTCAGCAATCTTTCTAGGGCCTCAGCATCTTTTTTTAATCTTGGTGACCATAATTGGATGCAGTATTCCAACCAAGTAACATGGTTAATTTAATGGTAAAAGTAACCTATTTCTGATCTCTTTGAAGGTCTGCATTTTTTGAAATGTGAAATTGTATTAGAAAATATATTTATCTGCATTCTGTAGCTGTCCTTGAATTGATCTCCATATTAGAATATATGTATTAGCCTATTTTCTTTTTCTAGGCTGGAAAAGAGCATGAAAATAGTTTCCATGTTTCAGAAGTAATTATTCTAGAAAAGGTTCCAAAAGACATTGATTAATCAAAGATTTAAAATACTTTCTTCCAGTCCACAAGCAACGGTGCAGTTTATTTCATTATTATAAAAAATAAGCTTTCCTTTGGATATAGAGCTATTGAGCTAACAATATATTTCAAAATAATTATGAAATGAGAATAAATCTAATCTGCACTTTCTTTTTTTTAATATCCAATTCTACACGCTCATAGTACAAGTTAAAACCAAATCCTATTTGGTTAAGTAAAAAGAAATAGACTGGTAAAAATTACTAAGAAATTGTATCATGCTCAACAACCTGATACCATACAATTAATTACAGTGGTCCCTCGACTTACGAATTTAATCCGTTCTGAATGCATATTCGGAAGTCGGAAAATTCGTAGGGTGAAAA
>JANHFR010008264.1:3599-16851 GCA_032468015.1 Mimophis mahfalensis | reverse complement strand
TAAAACTTTTCAATTAAAAAAAAAGAATTATCCATTAAGTTGTTCACACCTGCATTTTGGAGTTTTCTATAGCTGAATATGTCTGAAATAGAAAAGAAGAATTTCTATTTGAACACAAGTTAAGATTTCAAAGAATGGCAAGAAAAGTGTAATTATTAGATTTTTCAAGGCACCACCAAGGCTTGCTGCTAGTATCATAAAACAGATAAAGCAGAGAAACATTGCAAGTTATTCTGTTACAGTGGTATTTCTCACATGAATTGGCCTATAGATTCATATCACATGAAACAGGATATTCTCATTACCTGTAGCCTTTATTATTATTCAATAATTTCCTATGCTATGTGATTTTTCCCTTGCTTCATTATGCATAGCAAAATGATGCAGCAAATTGACTCATGTGACAACCACTTAGATTCCTATGTAAAACTAAATGGTACATGAGCCATATATGTAAATTAGCTAGTAACTGCAAAGAATCTTTCCTACCATCTCTTAAAATGGTAGGAAGTCAAAAGGTTGGAAGTCAAATGCTCTTGTCTCCAATTCCTAGTCCCAGAAGTTCCTAGTCTAGAAAAAGCAAATCTATAGTAGAAAAAGCAAAGCCCTACCTAACTGCCATTAGACATGAGCATGCTCAATATACTAAAATGTTGGTTGAATATGGAGTAACCACTGAATATATAATGGAAAAGAAAACTGCAGAAGAATAATTCTTTTTACTTTTTTTAATCAGAGAATAAAGTACTGAAATGCTATTCAGAACACCAATCAAATTAGAGGAACATTCATGTGGGGGCTCAGATATTCTGAAAAGTATTCAGACTTTGACAGCTGTCAATTCTATATGTATACAAAGGCTGAAAAAGCCCTTTGCATATTACTCAGCTGATTTTTCAAAATTATTTGTTTGTTTGTTTGTTTGTTTGTTTGTTTGTTTAATTTATATACTGCCCTTCTCCCGCAGGATGCAGGGCGGTTTACAGGACATTAAGAAACATATAATACAAAAATTAAAATAAATTAAACTAATAATTTAAGCCCAACAAACAGATTCAAAATTTAAAACCAATGACCCAAATTCCTCATACCAATTTAAAATTTCCCATTATGGGGACAGACCAGCTTGTTGGAAAAGATGTGTTTTAAGGGCACGGAGGAAGGCTCTCAAGTTGGGGACCATCCAAATCTCTAATGGTAGCTCATTCCAGAGGGCCAGGGCCGCCACAGAGAAGGCTCTCTCCCTGGGGGTCGCCAGCCAACATTGTTTGGCTGACAGCACCCTGAGGAGGCCTACTCTGTGGGATTGGACCAGTCAGTGGGAGGCTGTTCCTGGCAGTAGGAGGTCTCACAAGTACCTGGGCCTAAGTCATGGAGCGTTTTAAAGATCATAACCTTTAATTGCACCCAGAAGACCACTGGCAGCCAGTGCAAGCCACGCAGGAGAGGTGTCACATGGGCATGCCAAGGCATCCCATAAATTCACCCGCATGGCTGCATTCTGTACCAGCTGGAGCCTCTGGGTGCCATTCAAGGGAAGCCCCATGTAGAAAGGGACACAACTGGTAAATCAGGCGGACCTGATAGAAATTAAGGAGAAAGGGTTATGAGTCTCTCTACATGCCTTGTATGCATCTGTAAAAAGCAAAGTAATAAGTTTATATAGCAATTAGCCGATAACCCGGCATTGCCTGGGTATTTATTTATCCCAATCCTGTATTAGACAGGAATGATGATGTCATGTGACAATGTAAGTGCGGAATGGGCTGTCCTTCCTCCTTCCATTAACGTCTCTGCAATAACATCTCCGCAATTCCTGAAGAGGCAATGGCAAGAGCAACTTCTCCCTCAGCCCTGATTCCTGTGACAATTAAATTAGTTAAAAATGTTTTCCCTGTGTCCCCAGAAGCATCAAGAAATGTTGTCTCATATGTGTTCTGTGTGATATACGTCATGTCAATCTTGTAGTGGTGCAGGCAGGCCCCATTACAAATGCCTCCTTGTGGAGTACTGTGAAAGCTGTTACCATGGCAACTCCACTGCGCTGTAAGCTGTATCTTCACAGAACACACACCCTGAGGGGTCTTAGAGGTGTCTTACCCCCACAGTATTTATTTCCAGAGAGTAAGTCATCTGTATACCAAGTTTGGTTGAAATTGTTAGAAGCATTCCAGAGTTATGCTGGAACATAACTCTGGAGCATAACACACACACACACATGCATTTTTATATATAAAGATTATTACAGCAATTGTATTTTATTTAGTACAATTCATATATTTAACATTTTTGCCGATAATGTTAAGAGCTGAAAAGATTGTTAAAAACAATTGTAAACAATTCTGTGAGTAATTCACTACTCTTCTGATGCTTGATATCTTCCATGCAATTTAATAGTGATACAAATGGCCAAGCTACTATGTAATTTCAATTTCTTGTGGTATTTATTTTTTTCCATGAAAATAAGAAATAAAGAAGGGTCTGGAATAAAAATGTTCCTTTATATAATCATATACTAGTTCCATTGTTTTAAAGATGTGTGCCAAAAATTTGTTTCAACCATGTTTATTTTCAGCAATGATAAAGTTAAATATTTATATATAATATTCCTCTAATGTATTTTAATACTAGAATAATATATCTTCTTTAAAATATTTTTAAAAAGTTATTCAGAAAGGGGATGTGGGGAGAAAAATATCACTTTTAAAACAAGCAAAATTTGGATTTTGTTATAACTTGGTCACATTCAACAATCTAGGGAAAAAGCATTCATGTAAAGACTTTTGTTTAAAGATGCATTATTCAAAACTAACAAATTCAAGGCTTCAGTTTGTAGAGAGGACATCATATGAATACTCTACTACATTACTATATTTAATTAAATTTTATTTAATGGTTTTTTATTCTCAATTCTACATGTGAATAACCAAAAATATCTTATACCAAGCAATATAAAATTAGTTTATTTTTGTTTTCAGGAATACAGATACAAGCATTAAATGGTAAAGTAAAATATATCAAGCACTAATAAAAAGTGTATGAAGAGAGATCTGTACAACAAACATGTTTAAAAATATGCTATTTGCAATTCTGTTGAATTTTTTGATTAAAAAAAGCAGTATTTTTTAAAAATGTCTTAAATGATTCCTCTATTAGCATTTATGTTTGCTCTAGATTTTCTTTAAGTGTTTGAAAATATTGTTTCTTTGCCTTCTTCTTTTCCAAGAACCACATTGTATGCAAAAAGTCTTTTAGAAAACATTCTTTTAAGCAACTAATCATTTCATATGGTTTAAAGGTCCTAATTATATTTTTATATGCATTTTGCTTTACTAAATATTAATTACTTGCATATGGATTTTATAAAAATCCATATCATAAATCATTTTTGTAAAGACTAAGCATTGTAATAATGTACATTGGTTAAATCATAATCAAACTGAAAAATCCACTAACATTCAATATTAATTTATATGTTAAGAAGAAATACTCTAAGGCATAAATATTTCAGTAATGTATATTTATAGACTTCAGTAATCAATATTATATTCTTAATTGTGTAATCTTATATGAGAAGATTAATAAAATGATTTCTTAGTCAATATTGTTCTAATATCCTAAGAAACATTAAATTCTACAAATGACAAATACAATATTAAGATGCCCATATTGCTAAGGCAGATGCAGTGTTGTCTATACTACATTTAATACAGAATAGTATTCACAATTTCTAAACGCATTTTAATAATATCAGTGTTAACAGAAATGGTTCTCACATTCTATATACAAGTAAAAATAATGAAATTAAGATTGTGAACGATGATAGAAACTCTGCAGAAATAAAATAATTAAGATTGGCAGAAAAACAATTTTTATGCACATCAAGCTTATAATAATACTTCAGATCAAATGAAAAACAAAATCTTACTAAGCATTGCCTAAAGCTTTCTTAACAAAGGGACCTGTGGCCCTTTTATGCACAGAAACACACAAACCTTAACCCTTGACCTTTTCTCAGTCGACAAAATAAGAATACTGAAAATGTTACATATCATATAAATGTTCATTTTGTACAAATTCTTTCTTCTCTATTCTTGGGTTAGAAAAAGGTGCTCTATTCAGAAAGAGTCCAAGGCAAGCCTGCTTTTTAACTGTCATGTGACTCCTCCCCCCCCCCAAAAAAAACCATGTGCTCATGTATCATTTTACTCCAAATATCTATGCGGATTTCAGCTCAACCTGGCTTTGCTCTGAATGCATGACATAGACTGTGTGGGAGCATGAGAACTATCTTTCTTAAAAGCAAGGTCCTCATAGTTGGCCTGTAACCATGGAAGCAGATGTCTCAATTTTGCTTGTGGGTTTTTTTTTCCCTTTTGCTTACCCCTGCTTACCTCTTTGCAGCCCCACGCTGCTCCTTATTGTTAAAAGGGGGTTGGTTTGATTTTTCTTCATCATGAACGAACTTGTCTCTTTTTTCAAAGGCTATGATGCTGCAGGTCATCGGTCTAGACTGTTTGGACGGTCCGGAGAATAGCCTTGAAGTAACCCTTGCTCTGTCTGTGCCACACCACCAGCTGAGCAACTGCAGACCGTGGGGGGACATTGGAGATCTGTTTTTGAAAAGAAGTCAGTCTGATTTTGCCATTGTGCCTTTTCACTCATCGATCGAATGAATATCGAACCTTCTGTCGTTGCACGTGTGAAATAGATAGCTTAGCAAGCATATTTGAGCTCAAACCTGTGCAAAGGGCCAAACTGTTATTCTGTTCTTCCTGATTTTCATTTTGTGTTCTCCAAGAGGTGTTCTCCATGAAGAATCTCTTTTTAATATATATTACCCAGTTACATACTAATGTTAAATGCTGTCTATACATTCACATTTCCGCACCCCCAACCCAGGGCGACATCAGCTAGAATGTTTATATTCTAAGATATAGAAGTTGTTATTGTGTGTGTATGTGGTGTATTTGTGTGTCCAGTTCCTTTAAGTTTTATAAGTGAGTGAAACACATGAGTTTTAAA
This sequence comes from Mimophis mahfalensis, assembly GCA_032468015.1. Lineage (NCBI taxonomy): Eukaryota > Metazoa > Chordata > Lepidosauria > Squamata > Mimophis > Mimophis mahfalensis. Next base: position 11,826 of record JANHFR010008264.1, on the reverse strand, counting down.
AATAATTTATTGAAGGAAATATGAGTTGTCATAACTACAAATGTTCTAAAATCACCCTGGTGTCTATTGACAATTATTATACTAATTATTAGAATAAAGCTTATTAGAGGAAAAATAAAACACATTCTCATATTTTATGTTATAAAGTAACTGCTTTTCAGAATGTTTTTTTCTAAATGGGAAGAAGAAACTGTCTCTCACAAATTTTCATACAAAAAAACAAATATAAAGCAATTTTATACTATTGTATATCATGCAAATAAATCTCAATATGAAAACAATAGGGAATGTTATTTAACTAAAACGTATTTATGTTTTTGATGAAACAAAGCCCATGAAAACTGTGTGAAAATTTATTAAATCAGCCATGATTCAAATGCATCTACTTTCTTTTTTAAAAGTCCCAAGGTACTTAAATGAGATATTCTCAAATTCATGTATTTTGCTTATATTTAAAGTCTATGAACATTTCTGTCAAAACTGGCTATATAAAAAAAAAAGTTCTCACACTGAAAACTGTGGGGATGTGCTCATTGTACAGTATTATACTGATCCAATAAAATTCAAATCAAATGGTCTTACATTTTCTTCTGGGGATCGCTTATCCAGCATTGTCTTTATATGGCTTCAGCATCTATATATGTTTTCAGATATCACTGCCTCTGTACTTGGACACATACCTATTTTCTCTAATTGCCAAAGGCAAGGGGGAGGTGCATTAATGAATAAAGAAGGTTATTGTGACAGATGAAACATAATTCAGAATGAATACTCTTTTCATTCAGACTTAACATGGAAGAAGATTAGTCCAAGCTGAATTTTAGGAGAGGGAGATGATTTCATCCCAATAATACAAGAACAGGCCAGAAATTCGAAAACTACTGTAAATGCAAACAGGAATTTTTTATTTATTTTTTTTTGCTCATGATTTTGGATTGTTTCGTACCAGAAGAAATATTAAATTGAGAAAAGTTGAAGATAAATAGCAATAGAAACCAAAATGACATGTGATGTTTTTTTTTCCTAGCCTGGATCATGATGAATGCTTATATTATGTTTCTTCTTCCTTTGACAGAGATTTAATGAATGAAAAATGTTTTTTTCTTCAGTAAATACGCTCTTTGAAAGTAGGTATTCCTTTTTATATGTTTACTAAAATTTACCTTTTGTTAATGGTGTTATATTTGTTAATGGTTTTTTTTTAGACTTTGTTTATACTGCATGAGGAGACTGAATTTAGTGAAAAGTATGACAATAATTATTTTACTGTATGTAAATATGCTGGATTTCAAATGTTAATTTGGAGTAATAATTTACTTAAATTTTAATTATTGCTTATAAGAATTTTATTAATTTTCCTTTTACATGTTTTGAAACTACTAACAAAGTGAGTTAAAATTATTTGCTATGCTTGATTTTTTAAAAAAAATTGTTGTCCTACCTCGTTTTTATTTCTTTCACTGCAAACATGTTTAAGAGATATGCATATTTTAAAATTTGTTCATTCTTAATTTTATCCATTGGTAGCTATTATATAGACTAATGCAAAATACGAGCAACCTGAAAAGAAAATATCTAAAAGATATGCATGGAAAATAACATTATCAAAATATTTCAAATAATTGAACTCCTATAGTTATTTATCTGAAAATCTCACTGAGATTTATAAGTAATTCCTATAGTTATTTATCTGAAAATCTCACTCAGGTCAACCAGAATGGCTTTTGAGAATGCAAATATAGGTTTGTACTATATCTTTTTAATACTCTTTTATTTTCAGCTGCCTTTGCTAGATTCTATAACCCCTAACTTCTGAACAATATGCTGTATATTTCAGCAACATATGAACTTTAAACAAACATGTGAATTAAGATTCCATAAAACAACAGAAGATTGTCAGATTTCATTTGCAAAAAATTTATACAAATTTTATACAATTTTATTACAGGGAAAAAAATCATCTCGGAACATTCTTCAGAATAAATGCTACAATATTTCTCCAAATTTATTTAGTCAACTATAATCCTTCTTTTATAGAAAAAAATAAGAAATAAGTCAACTGGTGAAAAATAAGGATTTAGCAGTTAACATTTAGCATTATGAACAAGAAATATCTTTTTTTTTTTAAAAAAAGAAAACCTTTCCTTTAATTAAATATCTATATTTCTATTTGTTATCTAAAGAAAACCATAACTTTTTTCGGTGATAAAACATGTACTTTTATTTGATACTCATTTAGATTTATTTAACCCTTAGGGAATTGTTTTTTAAACAGAAACTGTAACTGATCCTTTAAAATATGAAGTTTAGAACTAAAAGTTAAAGGAGAATATTTTGAACATTGCAAATGTGTACATGGGCATATTTAGAAAAAGAAAGAATTGAAGCCAGTAATCTAACTAAAGAGTAAAGTATAATAATTCTATTTGAATTTTTCTATTTTAAATTTAATCAGTAGAATAATATGTCATTATATTGTAAGCTATTTTTTTTTAACAAAAGCATTTCATAGAAAATGGAATAAAACTGCTATCTGAAATTCTTTAAATACTGCATTGGATATTTTTAATACTAATTCAAAATATCAGAATGTGTGAAAATTAATTCAAACTGTATTTTTTTACCTAAAACTGCTTATAGTTTATTTTCCATGACTTTGGATTGTTAATTATTATATAAATTCTGGCTAGTGCTGAACTGTACTGAAGTAAAAATATTTAGATTATGTGGGGCTGGAAGCAATACGCTAGGTCTTTCTATCTTTTAGATACTATGATTTCATAAAACAAGCTGGAGGGGAGTCAAATCTGCCTCATGCTGTGTGAAAAATGCCACCCTGGTGTGAACAAAGGGTTTAGAATGAAGTCAAGAAGCATGCAAGCTCAATGTCTAAGCTTTTCCTGTGAATTGTTCTGCCACAACCTGCAGGATATCAAGTGGACTGGAAAGAATAGGGAGCTCTTGGAAGCTACAGCAGAGAAACACTTGCAATCCAAAGTATATATATAGAGAGAGACTCTTCTGTTTTGTGCTTCCTCTGGCAAACTGTTTCATGCAAAACAGAAACTAAATTTCAGACAAAAATTTCAATAACAATAAAATGCCAAGATTGGCTAAAGAATCCATATTATCTGCCTTTATATCTTGAACTAAATGTTGAAATGTATTAATAATATAAATCATGGCATCATGGCATGGCTCTTTCAAGTCTTGCTCCAAATGGGATTTAACAGTCCAAATATAAAAATAACACAAAATACATCAAAAGGCTCTGAAATCATTTTGTGAGCGGAGACTAAATAAAGCATTCGCTATCCCATATTGTTATATTGTGGTTCAACTGACAATAACATTTAGTTTTGATTACTTGACTCAATGAGAACCTTTAGTTGCCTAGTTGATTAACTGAAAAGAATTATTATCATGTTTACATTTATTACTAGAGTATTACAGTGTGTTATATTTTTATCCTGCATTAAAAATATAACAATAAAATTTCAAAATTGGAATATTAATGATCCCTGATTTTCATTTTGTTTATAGAATCAGTTAAATTTGTTTAAAGTATAGGATTACAAGCAAATATCAGAATGTATGTAACACTGAAACCTTGCTTTTTAAATGGATTATAAATTTATTTCTAATTACTCTACAGCTTTAATTCATTTGAATTATAGTTTGAAAAATTAACTCATAAGGCTTTAAATTTTAATTCCATGTCATACTATAAAAATTAAATAGATTGACTGTCTTACCCTATAATTTCTTATTTCAGCTTGTTGTTGTTATTATTTTTGAATAATAGAAAAGAAGAAGTAAAGGAAAGTGTATAGTATATTTTCTCACAAAAATATACTATTCATGGCAAATAGACTGAATCAATCTATTCATGGGAAGAGACAGATTCAATCTGAATGTATTACTATGAATTCAGTATAGGTGAGATTAAATGAGAAATTCTCTACTCAGGAATATTCTATTGAACACAATTATAGTTCAAAAAGGCCTATTAGGCTATGAAACTTTTGTTCTGAAACTGAAGCAGAAATAAGAAAGCTGTAATTTAAGACATACAACTAAATTACAAATTTAAGAAGACAATTACATCTTGGCCAATTTATTTAAAAATGATCTGACCATTTGGTATTACAATCACTCCCTGTATGGAGCAACATTTTAATATTTTCCTGTTACCAGATTTGTAACAATGAATTAATTCATCAGTCCTAAAGAGGGTGGGGTGTTAACTAAAATTATTTAGAATACCCCTGCCCATTTTATAAGTACAACAATATTGCATTACATTGGAAGAAATGTGTCAACAGCTTTAATTATTCTGAACTCATGTGAGTTAATTTGGTTTCCTTTCTTTGTTCTGTACTATTACTTGTCTTTTCATTTCTTTCTATTTGCAATACAGCATATGACTTCTTTTCCGTCCCAAGTAAAATAGGTTTACTTTCCATCTTTTGTCTCTCCAATTTTTATAGCACATCTACACAGAGACACAAATATCTTTAGTCCATGTCTAGTATTCTGCTTTTTATTTTTGTTATCTTTATTTGTGTCTTATAATGTCATGCTAATTTATTCCAATTTCTTTATTCTCTCTCTCTTGTTTATCCTCCATTATCTGTCTTTTCAAAAATTAGGGCACTTTTTTTCCATAACCCAACTAAAACATATCCTCTTTTACTCTCTTTATCACACTTGTTCTCCCATCTCTTCTTTTTCTTTCTTCTATCATTATTCCTTTCACTTACATCTTTATCTCAAACAGGATTCCCATCTATTAACACAGTAGAAGATCTTGATAGAAGGTAGCAAAATTGGTGCCAACTTCATCTGTCCTCTATAATGAACAGCAGCAATGGATGACAAATGATTCTGCAGTTTTGATAGGACTTTTTAATTTCTATAAGAAAATAGGAAAAATGCAATGTGGGATTTTCTTAGAAACTGCTACTCAGTAGTCACCTCGAACTGCAAAATGGGCAACAAATGAATTTAGTAGTAATCATTTTTCTCTGATTGTGCAATGGTCCATAGTAATAGAAATGGTGGGATCATAAAATGGAGAAAGTAAAAGTCATAGAAAATAAAGAAGCTAAAGTGTTCTGGGACTATAGAATGCAAACAGATAGGCACCTGCCACAAAACACCTCAGATTTAACAATTGTCAATAAGAAAGACAAAAAAGTCGGAATAGTACACATGCAGAACCTGGAGACAGCAAGATAGAAGAGTAGGAACTAGAGAAGATAACAAAACACAAAGACCTGCAAGTGAACTAGAATGACTGTTGCAAAAGAAAGTAAAGATAATACAACTAGTAATAGGTAGTCACAAAATAGATGGAGTACCACTTGAACACCACTGGCATTGATGAAATGACTATCAGTCAATTACAAAAGACTTGGAATAGATTACATCCTCCGATGATACCTTTAACATCTAGTCTAGTTTCAGCTGTATTTAACAAATGGTGTATGTATTCATTTAATTCAGAAGGCTGTAATTGTAGCATTTAGGATTTTTTATATCACTGCCACATCTACCTCTAATTATTTGGAAGTTTTATTATTTTCACATCTCTAATGAGGGAAATTTCAGACATTTAGATAATTATTATTAAACTTTCCATTAATCTGTAAAGTCTTCACAATGTGGCATGCTAAAAGTTATATAAACACTGGAATATCAAATACCTTAGAGCAGGGTGTCAAGCTTTTGGCCCACAGGCCAGATATGTCACTCACTGACCACACCCACTTCCAGTTTAGTGAAGAGGGGAAAAGTCCTGATATGTCACATGATGCCACCATGATAACATGAGTTTGACACTCCTGTCCTAGAGTAAGTTTAGTTAACAACATAGAAACCATAAATCTTTTCCTGGTCTTCATGTATTTGCATTTGGATTTGGATTTATTGAGATTTATATGCCATCCTTCTCCTGAAGGACTCAGGATGGCTTACAACAATAAAAAACACATAGTATAAAATTTAAAAGACGAATTAAACACTTTTAACAATAAATCATTAAAAGTGAAAATTTAAATTAACAGTAAAATAATTTAAAACCCCACATCAGTCCAGATCAGCTCATTGAAACAACCAAGTCTTCAGATCATGGCAGAAAGACTGGAAGTCGGGGGCTGTCCGGAGTGCCAGGGGCAATTCATTCCAGAGGGTGGGTGTGCCCACAGAGAAAACTCTCCCCCTGGGGTCACCAGCCGACACTGTCTGGCTGATGACACCCTGAAGATGCTGACTCTGTGGGAGTGCACTGGGCAATGGGAGGTTGTTGCTGGCAGCAGGTAGTCCTGCAACTACCCTGGGCCTAAGCCATGTGGGGATTTAAAGGTAATAACCAGCACCTTGAATCGCACCCAGAGGGCAACCGGAAGCCAATGCAGCTCACACAGGAGGGGGTAACAGTGAGGAGGTAACAGTGAGGGGGTAAGTATTGAGATATTCCCATCGCAACCCTCACGGCCACATTCTGTACCAGTTGAAGCCTCCGAGTGCTCCTCAAGGGAAGCCCCATGTAGAGAGCATTGCAGTAGTCTAGGCAAGAGGTGACAAAAGCATGAGTGACTGTGCATAGGGCATCTCAGTCCAAAAAGGGGCACAGCTGGTGCACCAGGCAAACCTGGGCAAAAAAAATAGAACCAAACCCAGGTCATGGTTGTTAGGTGTTCTTTCAAATTAAGCCATGAATCCAGGAGGATGCCCATATTGCGCACCATCTCTGAGGGGGTCAACACCTCCCCACCATGATGTTCCAGATGGAACATCATGGACAATGCGAGATGCTTAGAGAAGGTGCGTATTATTGCATAATACCTTTAATTTCATATGCTAGCAAAATATTGCTTATCCAATAGAGATTAGAATGCTAGATGGGAGAGGCCAGATGTTCATGCTGGTTTTAGAAAAGACCAAGGAATATTACTGCTGGTAGATAATGGAAAACTGAGAAAGCCAAAGCATGCAAAAAAGAAGTAAATGGGGTAAAAAAAAACACCAATTATGTTAACCATATTAAGCCATGTTCTCAGGAAAACAGGATTTCTGGGCCATTTTATTGTTTTCATGCAAAACCTATACACAACACAGGAAGCCAAAATCCAGAGAAAACACACTGCTGATTATATATTGCGGAAAGCTGAATGGGAAGATGGTTATGGTTTTAAAATATTAGAAACTTGTCCCATGATGATGATTAGTCTGGTAGCTGAGAATGCAAGTTCTATTGATTAAAATTAAGGATTATAGTGAATAAACTGACACTACAATTAATGATAATGAATGACAACAACTACAGCCACCAGTCTTATAGTTGCCAATGAAAATACTGAAGTGGTGGATAACCTCTTCCTTTTAGAATCAGCTATCAACAGTAAAGGAACCAGAAGTCAAGAAATACATTGCCAGCTAGTATTTGGTACAATAGCAATGAAAACCTTGGAAAATATATTCAGATGCCATAACGTGTTTAAAAGTATAAGATCAAAATTGGGGCAAGCACTAGTATTCATGTGACACTCTGTTGAAATTGGATTTTGATGAACCAGGACAGAAGAATTGGTGCTTTTGAACTCTGGTTTAAAGAAGACTTCTGAGAATGCCATGGATAACCAAGAAAACAAATAAATGAACTATAGAACCAATCAATCCAGAATTCACCCTTGAAGCACAAATAACCAGGCTTCAATTATCATATTTTGAACAATTATGCAATAAAAACATCCATCACCTTTGAGAAGCCCATAATGTTTGGAAAAGCAGAAAGAAAAAGAGGAAAACTAGATGGATTTCACCACAGCAACAATGGATGCACTATCAGAAGACCTAAAGATTCGGTACATATAGCAATAGCATTTAGACTTACATACCACTTCACAGTGCTTTACCGCCCCCTCTAAGTCAGTGGTTCTCAACCTTCCTAATGCCGCGACCTTTTAAAACAGTTACTCATGTTGTGGTGACCCCCAACCATAACATTATTTTCATATACACCTGTATTTGTATTGATATATATTTATCAATACATACATACATACATACATACATACATATATATATGTAATATATATATATATATTCGTAGATTTTCACGGGTGCAGGTATACAAGTCTTGGTGCATTCGGGTCTTTTCCCGTGTAAGGTTGAGGGTACCTTGGCGACGTTTCGATGAGGTCACACTCATCATCTTCAGGCT
>JANHFR010008263.1:27739-39175 GCA_032468015.1 Mimophis mahfalensis | reverse complement strand
ACCGCTGAACCACCAAAGCTCCTAGAGGGGCTTTGCCTGTTTGAGCCTCCTGAACCTGGAGGCAATTTGTTGGTGATTCTCAGTGGGGCTGCACTTCCCTATTCAAGACTTGTGCACAAGTTGGAGGTCTTCTTGGACTCTCAGTTCCTGTTCAAAGAGCAGGTGGAAACTGTGGCCAAGGAAGCTTTTGCACAGGCACCAGTTATGTCCTTTCCTAGACTTGGAGATCCTTATAAGAATCATCTATGAAATTTGAAAGTGGCACTGGGTCTTGAATGTTCTTCTTTTGTTTGAAGGCACAGACCAGACAGGGTTTTAGCTTAGGATGCCTACTGAAAATCATTTTGAAGAATATGGACCAGACATCAATTATGTACACAATAATTATTTCCAAGTTAGATATTTGTAATGCTTTTAAAAGGTAATCCAGGAACCTCGCGTAATGCAATATTCAGCAGCCAGAATGTTAGAGAGGCCTAGGGTTTATCACATCAGATTTGATTAATTTTCTATATCTTGGATGATTTGAGATTATATCAAAGATTGCTTGGTTCTGAACAGATTAAACAGGGCTTTAAGATCAGCTTAATGGTGTCTATGTGTGGCTCTAGTACCAAGCTGACAATAAAGACATAACAGCTGTATTTCTACAGTATTGACCTTCCTATGTTACAGCTTTTGATTGAAAATCATAGCTATTTCATACAGAGATGAATGGATGGCCAGAAACTTTGTTCTACCAGGAACACAGTTAACTTTTGATTAGGAAAATTTCTGCCATCATTTATTTTATGGTTTTGTAATATGGGCGGCTATATAAAAATGCTAAATAAATAATTGAAATTTAAGAATCTTGAATATATACAGTACAGGACTGAGAGACATCAGATGTGGCTGACAAAATTCACGCAACCTCTAGATGCCAGCAAAGAAATACTGGAAAACTTTGCTGCCTCATGTCTATGGAGATTCTCAATCATCCAGGTCATGGTTGTGCTTTTTCAAGAAGCAGCTTCCATTCCCCACAATCCAATCAGAGCTGAAGAAGCCTCTTGGATGAGAAGCGAAACATCTTCAAAGAAAAAAACAGAAATTTTGGTGCCACACAGTTGTTAGGAATTAGCAGCAAGATTTTGTAACCATATGTTTGATTAAACAATAAAGCAAACTATATGTGGTCACTATGATTTATAGGGAAAGTTTAAATCAATTTTTCTCATTATGGATATGAAAAGATACTTATTTACTAAACCATTTAGTTCCTTCTAACACACTTTATTGGACCAGGAATCAGTGTTTAAACTGGGGCATTCTTGTTTATGAAATGTAGGGAATAAAACATTGCACAGTAGCATTTTCATAAGGGATTTGAATAACATTTCTTAATATTTGAATTATTCTTTTTCTTATTATTCCTTGAAAAGGTCCAGGAGGCAAGGTAAATTGCAGTTATGCTATTAATACATTGTAATAATGTATCAATGGTATGCATTTTAAAAAAATATTTTGGAATTAATAGTTTTTAATTCCAAAATAAGATTTTAAAAGATTAATATACATACCTAAGGCATATGCAGTTTATACATCACTTTGCAAAAATGTAAAACAAAGCAAACTGCAGCAAATTTAGCAGTTTAACTCAAATAGCCTTGAAATGAGAGCAACCAGATGTAAAGGATTAAGTCTCATTACTTTCCTATGCCACAAGCTTGAAATTTTAAAATTAAACTAAAACCTGGAGGCTCTAAAAGTGGTTGAATGAGAGAATTAAACCAGTTGGCACATCCCTGACAAGAACTTACGGAACAATTTGAAACAAAGACCTGGTCAAAATCCTGTGACAATTTTATGATCTTCAACAAGCACAAAACATGCAAGTATAATATCTCGATTCTTCTGGCAGGAATCGTCAGGGAAAGATATACTAGCCATAATATACAGTAACCCAGAAAAAGACTGGGTCTTTCTAATTAAGATATTAATAATGAATGTATTCTTCAATTTATGTTGACTAGTTTTCTAGAAGGAGGAAAGAGGAATATCAAAGTTTGAAGAATATTAAGAAAAACTTAAGAGGAAATCTCTCTCTCATTCCAAACAGATGAATGAAAATGTAGTTTGATCATAAAATGCTAACAAGCTATTGAGAGGGAAAACAGCAAGAAATGATGGGAAACAAAATAAAGTATCATGGGAGAGTGTAACTGGCTGGATAGGGGTCCACTAGTTTGCAACATATTATGGCTGGTTCCACTTGACTCACTTACCGCAACTTCCCAAATTAATATTAAAAAAAAAGACTTGAATGACCACAAAGCTGCGTACGTCTGGCAGCTTGAGGCAATAACAGACTTATTCATGAAAGGACCTATTTGTCTTGTTTTTTATGTACAGTATTTAGGAGTTCTTTTAGAGATCAATTTTATGTCTAAATCTTTGTCTGTAATTAGTCTTCTCATATAATGTCTAGGGGCCTAGGCTAATGTACTTGGGGTGAACCTGATTCTATATTTTTAGTTGAGGTTCTTTGGTGTTTACATATCAAGCCCTGGGAAATATTATACTTCTCTGCCAATCCTTTAGAGGTCGAATCACCACTCTACAGCAAATTCCATAAGGCTTTAACTTATAAACAGAAGATTGGTTCTGGGGGAAAAAAACCCCTCAAGGGACATTTATATTCATATCACAAGCTCAAGAAATAGTCTTCTGAAATATAATTTGAAAAGAACAATAAAAAACAGTTGAAGGCATTCATTTCCATGCTATGCGAACATAACCGAAGACAGCTCAGAAAATCTCTTGTGAAAGGTCTAAGGAATGAGATGAGAGAGACGAAAGTTGGGTATGAGGAAAGGCAAAATTGGCTTCTTAAACACAAAGCTACTGCAATCTGCACAGCCAGAAAAGAGACCCTACAGTGTCCTACAAAGCAAATAACTAAAGAATCATTTGTATACACCAGAAAACCAGCTTCAAGTCTTCCAGAACTGATTTCTAAACCCATTCTTCAATTTACTTCTTGGCTGCTGCTGCTGTTATTTATCCAGGAATGTAGCAATACACAATTGTACATTGCTCTTGTGATGGTCTTTATCCCGTTATGGCAGTGTCTTGTACATCATTTTTAATTTGTTTAGGATTGCCAGGTTGCAAGCCAAAGAACTGCTTTATTCCTTTAAATCTTTCTATTGGTTATAAAGGCATGGCACGTTTACTCATGGTGGTAATCAGAGTTTTTTTAATTAAAATTTTCTAACATAGGCATCTTTTAGAGAAGTTGCCTCACTCAGAGCTCCCTTTCTGTTCTATTAACAGTTGCAGATCTTGCAGTATTTTGGGCTACTGGATTCCAAAATGGACAGTGATGGCCTTTTTACTTTATGTAATGGTTGGGAATGCCACAATGTACCAGCGTTCCATGGACGTTAGAGTGGGAGGGATATGAAAAGCAAATCCCCGCTCATGCATAGACATTTTTTGTGCTATTGTGATACATCATTTTTACTGAATTTGTCTAAACAAATTCTTGTCTGCTATTTTGAGTATTTCTGCAGCTGCAGTGAAGATGGCAATTATGAGTTTTATTTTACTTTAGAAGAGAAGCCAACTCAACAGGCTGCAGTTCTCCATAAAGTGTGTATGTCCACTAGGGGGGATGCAGCCCATAGGGTTCTGTGGAATCAGATATAAAACATAAAACTTGGATTTTAAACATCTGAATTCACTGCTTTTTTGGAGGAGAACCTGAACACTGAACTTTTAACAAATGGAGAGCACTTACAGGAACTATATCAGATCAAGAATGTCTTTGTTATAAAAACAAATGTTCTAAAAAAAGCAGTCTTGAACTGAAATAACATATAATAATCACACTAAATTACATTTTAGAACATTACCATGTATTCATTTTCCTAGCTTTTTCTAATCTGGAAATAATCACCTCTCATTTTCTTTCATGTTTGCTTCCTACTCCCAGAAGTTCATTATACAGTTTAAGTCAATCTTTTAATTAATAAATGCTGAATTGTTAATCCATGTATCTGCGTGGGTAACTTCAAGGAGCTGAGCTTGATACAGAATTACAAAGGAACTGATTTCAAGCATTCTGAAGCAGGAGGCATGACTGATAGCATCAGTGTGTGTGTATGTGTGTATATACACACACATACACAGACATATTAAAATGGAACTGTTATTGAGAAGAAGATACAAATATGGATACAGGAGCCAACAACGTGAGATTTAGTCTATACCAGTTTTGCAAACATTTTGTATTTCTTTAATGTAAAGTACAGATCTGCGAATGGGAAAATTTGCTAATTTTTTATTTCCTTTTATTAGAAGATACAATTTTCTGAAGTAGAGTCTACTTCATCAAATGTGTACATATGTCAGTCACATCACTGAAATGTACAGGTAGTCCTGATTTATGGCCATTCATTTAACAATGATTTGAAATTACAGTGGTGCTGGGAAAAAGTAACTTATGACCTCCTTGAAGTTACAACTGTCCTGCCACCACCCTTGTCACATAATCATGATTCAGGGACTTGGCAACTGGCTTGAATTTACAAAACTTGTAGTGTCTTGTGGCCAAATGATTGTGATTTGTGTCTTTTCTAGCTGGCTTCCAACAAGCAAAATCAACGGGGAAACCAGCAGAGAAGGTTGCAAATCACGATCATGTGATGTTTCACTTAACAATTGTGGTGGTTTGCAGAAAAAAATCATTAAAAGGATGCCTCACTTAGTGACCAAGCTGCTTAATAACAAATTTTCCAGTCCCAATTGTGGTAATAAGCCAAGAACTACTTGTACACAGGCTCTGCCCCTATCATTAATGGATGCAGGTTGCCACTGTGTCAACACTGCCTCACAAATCTTATTAAGGGTATTGTAATAACATTTTCTAAAACAATGTCAGGACTATCATCAGTCTTGTGCAATAATTTATTCATCATTGCATTTATTTCTCAAAGAGATGAATAAAATAGAAATATAAAATTATCAAGGATAGGAACAGAATTATTATACATGCATTATTCTTTCCTCTTTATCTTAAGATCATCCAGTTAAATTGCCTGTCATTAGGCAAAAAATAAAATAAAACGAAATAAATCCATAAAAATGAAGGTGATCAATTGCCAGCAACACATAGAAAATGTATTTAGGACCTATCTAGCTTACTACGAATGCTGTGCCTTTATGTCTTAGTGATGCACTGATATTTGGTTTCAGGATAATCAAAAGAAGCCTGGCTTAAGTAGCTTGTCACATTTGATATCATAAACCAGCCTTTTCTAATCTAGTATGCTCCAATCGTTTTGGGACCATTTCAGGGGTGGGGTTCAGCCAGCTTGGACCAGTTCAGATGAACCGGTAGTTACAATTGGCTGGCCCTGCCCCCCCCAGCTTGCCCCCCAGGAGCCTCCACATTTTGGATGTCAGGTAAGTGTAGATGCAAGGCCTGCATAGGGGCTCTGGGAGGGCAAAATATAGGCCTCCCAGAAGTTCGGGAAGTCAGGAAACAGGCCCATTTCTGGCCTCTGGAGCCCGGGGGAGGCCATTTTCTGACTGTTTTCTTGAGGAAAGCCTCCAGAACCTGGGCAAGGTGAAAAATGGGCCTCCTAAAAATTCCGTAAGTCTGAAAACGGGCTTGTTTCCAGCCACTGGAGGGCAAGGGAGGCTGTTTTTGCCTTCCAGAGCCTGCGGAGGGCAAAAATGCCACCCCCCATGATGCAGGCGGCCAACTGGGCCACACCTACCATGGCCACGCCCACTCAGCAACCGGCAGGGAACCGGTTGCTAAAATTTTTGAATCCTATCCCTGGACCACTTCCCACCCACCTTCTACTCCACCTACAACTTGGAAGGCAGCTGCTTGATTCAGGCCTAGTGTGATCATGTATGTCACCTTGGGTATCTTAAAACATGAAAATGTCTGCATCACAAAAAAATGCTTTCAATTCTTTCCTCTTCTCAGTATTCTTATTTGCGGGAATCCATCTATCTGATTCAATGGCCAATGGGGCAGCAGCATATTTGGTTCTGTTCTAGGAAGTGCTAACGTCTTCTTTCAGAATTTATCACCATAGTATTGCATATATCATAGAAGATGAATGAGTAAGCTGTATAACCATCATACTGGAGAGGAAGTATAAGCACCTGGTTTTGACACAGGACATGCAGGAACTGAGAGGTAGGGGGCATATTTTGGAATAAACTATTTAAGCTCATTCATTAAACATTGCAAGGCAGCTATAGCACTTGACAATGGGTAAAAGGGGGCTTTGGAGTGGCTCTTTAGGATTAATTTGCCTCTCTATAAGTCTTTGTTAGTACAAACTGATTTGCCTCTTGGTTTAAACAGGATTCTGTCTTGTTTAAGAGGGCTTTAGATGGGAGTTTGAGAAGTCCACTCCACCAAACAGATGAAAGGACTGGAACTCCTGGTCAGATGACAGATGACTGGAGATTTGGAGTCATCTTGTGTTGACAGATGTGAAAGGCAACTGTGCTGCCAAGGGTTTCAGAAGAGAGAAAAAAGCACTGATATTCTGTGAAAAAAAATCTTTTCTTCTTAAAAAGTGACCTGCAGGGAAATTATGAGTGCTGGAAGTCTGCGTGATGATAATATTGGCAACTTCACTGATGGGCTGCTTTTGTGATGTTGCTTTGAACTTCAGCAAGGCAGTTACCCAAATTGATAGGAGGGGTCATCACTCAGTGGGAAAGCTCATGCTTTGCATGCAAAAGGACTAGAGATAGAACTACAAGTATAAATAATGACCTAGGAAGGCTAGGAATGTAGTATTAACACGAGGCAATTTTAAATCTTATCCGTTGCAGGAAACAGTGAGCATTTCTCCCTCCCTCCAACTAAACAAATTGTTGGGACAAAACATTTGCTTAAGCATGAAGTCTTTGTCTTGGTAGGCTTACAATTTGCTGACTGAAATGTGTAGAGTCCAGTATAGTGAGGCAAAGAAGAAATGAACAATATTCTTTGGTGTCAGTATTGTCAAACATTACATAATGCACCCTTCTTAGTCAACACTTATAAGCACTCTACTTGCTAGTCTTTAACTGGTAATGTTCAGGGCACAAAGCTCCTTATGTGAACTGAGAAGATAGCCACTGAACTACATACTGGCTCAAAAAAGCCTGATAAAGCCATGAAGAGACAAACTGCACTCATTCAACTGCTGCCTTGAAGTTACTTAGTACTTCCAAACTATCTGTTCTTATTCTCTTATCCCACAGAAGTTGAAAGGGAATCATAATTTCTTTTATTGCTGTGGGCCTTGAAATACACGGAAGATGCTGAGATCATGTTGATACCAGTTGACGTCTTCCAACTGACCAACAGGCAGTCAAATAAAAAAATTATTTCAGTCAGTGCACTATCCCTGAGATAGAGTCCCGGAATAAAAAAAAATCTCTTTCCCCTATTCAACATAAAAAGGGAGAATCTTCATTTTTGGTAATCCGATGTGTATTTGAGTATCTGTTTGCTAAAGAACAGGCACCGTTAGCCCAAAGAAAAGCTTCCTAGTGGTAACACAATCATTCTAGCTCCATTTCAATGCCCATTGACAATCTGTGGTGAAAAATACACAAGTGGGGGCTCCTACCACAGACCCCTGGCATCTTATTCCTGGATTTCCCCCCCCCACACACACACACACTTCAATTACAATCTGCTAGGCAATGTCAGCATTCACTAGATTATTTCAACCCAGAACTTGAAGAAAGAGGAGAAAAGAATTTCTCTCAAGATTAAAAGTAGCATTTATTCTGGAAAAACAAATACACGATGTTTTTAACAGTTATTCATTGTAACAGGGGTATTTCAAGACCGTTTACAAGGTTTGGGTGATTAGTTTTTCTTAATTTCATTCTCTAGCAAACCAGGTTACTGTAGTGATAATAAAAAACAAAAGATTTCTTTGCTCATGTTTGAGGGATACTCTTAAAAGTGAGGCATTACTGTATAGGTTAAACCAGCCTTCTCTCCAAATACATTGACTACATGTTGGCTATGATTTGGAGCGCATCAAGGTGACAAAGGCAGTTGTCTTTTTAAGGAGGAGAATCAATGGAAATATTTTGTCCAAGGATCTCCATGAATGTTACAAATGAGTACTAATTGAATGCTCCTTTTTGCAATAAATAAACAATTCACTGCTATCTTTCATGAATGTTACAAAAGCTTAACAGAAAGAGCATGTAAAGGTACAAATCACAAAAAGACTCAATATTCTCTGCTGAGAACTATTCCCTTAACTTGGATGACTGTGTATCCTTTCCCGCTCATCTTTACGTGTCAAGGTATACATATGTCCATATAAAAAATAGCACATATCCTGCCTAAAAATACACAAAATCTGTACTACTTCCAGCTATTTTCTATTTTGGGATATTTTTATGCATTGTCTTTAGAATTTAAGGATCACAACAATTTGATCAGAAACTCAAGTGACTGGAATAGCAGTTGAAAAATATCAAATGTTTTTCTAACACCTTGTTTTCTCTTTTAAAACCAGCAACCATTCATTTGAAATTTGCTTGGTCCCCTCCAGATGCTTTGGAACACAGCTCGCATTGAACTAGTTATAGCCTAAAATATGTCCTAAGGCACTAATCTGGAAGAGGTAAGCACAATGAAAAGTCTAATAGATCTTTTTGATGCTAATGGTTTTGGACCATAAATGCAGCACTGTTATTAGCACGCTATTATAAGAAAGTTTAGGTTCCCCCTTAATTTAATAAAAATGTAAAATTTCACTTGATTTCATTTATACTAATTCAAATTTGAGAAATTATTTCTGGATTTTGGCATGACTTTTGAAGCTGGGAATGGGTAACATTAATAATGAGTATACATTACTACATAAAGAAATTTATTTTCATATGCATATTCTGCTTCTGATAAAATGTAGTTCAGCACATAGTACATTTCCCTGGAAGAGGTACCCACATTACTAAGAGGTATCTGCAATTTTTATAAAGCCAGACATGTGACTGCTGCATTGCGGAATAAGCCATCACCCTAGCAGGCTGCAAATATTTTTTTGAGATACTGTATATGCATGCATACATAACAGAAATCAGTAAGTACTCTCTGGATAAGATCCACTGACCTAACATATCTAAATCTCTTTAAAAACAAGGTGAAGGAACTATATAAATGCCATGGCAATAGCATGTACAATGAGCCTATGTCTCATTTTTAAATCCATGTAATTACAGATCTCTCATGATGTTAAAGCATTTTATTAAATGGAATGCCAAGCAGGGATAAGCTGCTTTGGTTATACTAAAAGTTACTTTGGGCAAACATTTTTTCCAGATGATGGTAACAAAAGGCATTTCCTGTGTTAGTAACTGAGGCATGCTTAACCTTTCTCTGGGCAGGAATTCTCCAGAACCTTTTCTTCAAGTTGCTTTTATTTCCAGTTTCAACCACCTGAGAGGTGAGGGATAGTCTTCCTATTCGCCCTACTGCCAGTTCTCCCCTGCAAATCTCAAGCGTTGCACTAGCATTAAAAAATAAATGTGAGGTTTAGGAATACTCTATATGCTGGGTAATCTGTGCCTTTAGAATGTCTATATATGGTCCTGCTATTAAATCTCATTGCACAGAGGATACCATAAAAAAACATACTCTACCCTCGGGCTGAAGAAAGGGAAGTACATATACTCATCCATTCAATTTGGGATTCTAAGAGAAATGATGTGCATAATTGTTGCATATAGTTGCACATTTCAGATCGTTTTATTGCAGGGTTTTTTTTTATAATAAAAGAAATAAAATTACATGCCGAGAACAAATGTGTGAAATGTAAATGTTGCACCATCTGTCATTATCTACATAATTAAAGTTGTAAAAACTCATATAACATTGCTGCTTGCCACGAATTTTCTTTGTTTTCTATTTCTCATCACCAAAATGTATGAACAAGGTCCAAATATTCAGAAAGAATGCATCTTTTGATTAAAACAGACGTGGCAACATAACTTGATCGTCTTGGATCAGAACCAAGGATTTTTTTTGCTGAAGTTGTCTTGACAACCACATTACAAGCCAGCTTATTTACAGATGAAATGCAATTCTCCACCTATTCAGTGTATACCAACCTTTTCTACTCAGTGAGTATTCATTGAAATAACCATCAATTTCCCATCAGCTCAATATGGGGGAACCACTTCAGAAATCAATAGACAATTCTGAAACAGGCCTACTGAATTACATTGGGCAACCACTGTCTTCTAAGTATAAATATAGTCCAATCCATACACAACACTGCCTTACAAGCTTCTCTTTGTGATAGCTGGGATTCCCCCAGAATATATTACCAAAGTTTATCATAAAAACATTGAAATTTAGCAGCACAATTGCTTTTTTAATTAATTGTTTTTTCAGCCAGTCCCAATCCATAGATTCTGACTGGTATACAGCAGTTACATTAATACTAATATGGAGATAAACAAAACAAACAACTGAAATCATCATTAAAAAAAGTCACCTTCCCTAGAAAACAATAGACTGAAAACCCAGTGGAGGGGATTGTATGGACTGTTTTCCAGAGTGCCAGAAGTGAAGGGAGAAAAGGCTTCCATATCATTTGTACATTAACATATGTTAGATTTAATCCAATTATTTTATTGTAACTTCCCCAATATTCCAAAATAGAAAAAGGATTAAGTATTCCAGCCTTACCACCTTCACTAGGTCACTGTTACATCCCTTTCATAAGATGTAAAAGGAAGCGATTATTTGTCTGCATAATGGTAGATTACTATTCTGGGAATTTCTGGTAGTTTAGGAATTTAGAGTTTGGGAATTGTGACATGAGTTGATATGACATTCATTTTACTCATGTATTTGTGGAATGAATTGGAACCTACAGTACACTTACTAACCAAATATTCTGAACCAAGTTCTCAGCTCAAAAATATGTGAAATGCACATCCTGATGAATTTAGAAACCTGTTTAGAAATGCTTATTTAGATAGAATAAACATTAGCTCCACTAGCTCCAAAGAACTGTTTCAAAATGCAAATGCTACAGTTGCTGAAAAAACTTGACTTCATCCAAATAGCACAAGAGACAGTCAACAGACCAAAAATAATATCTAACATACTAGTTATAGTATGTAATAATTACTTTCCACATCAATGCTAACACCATGGAGCAATGGATTTATAGACACAGTAAGGCTACTTTTTTGACATTACAGTGTAATGCAGTCCTAGAATATTGATTAGCTAAATTGATTTAGCCCTATACTGGTTAGAAACAATGTTTTATAGGAAGCACCATATAAGTTATGCATGACTCATCCTACATAATGATCTTACACAATATTTTGTCCAGTTTGTGCCCATCGGGAGGGTCTCCTTCGGGTACCGCCGATAACTGAATGTCG
>JANHFR010008255.1:0-12923 GCA_032468015.1 Mimophis mahfalensis | reverse complement strand
TCCCCACAAAACTCATCTCTGGTTATTCCATTATCACTGTTCACTGGACTATAAAATACAACTATGACCAGCCTATGATTCTTAATTTTATACAAATATACAATCTAGATGATGCCAATTAATACTTTCTAACACACCTTAGCCTTTTTATTCAGAATTACTGTAGACCATATATCTTCATTTAACTGCATGTGTTCATCATCCCCACTCCAGAAGATCAGACCAACTCATTTAATTTCTATAGATCTAAAATTCTATAGATTTTGCTATCCATCATGATTTTGGTCAAGTCAGACTTTCATGTAACACTTTTTAGTAAAAGAGAGATGGTGTGGCCTAGGTTAGAGATGCTGACACCATGTCCAGCATTCACAGCTAAATATAAGAACAAGGCACAATTTAGGTGATATGCATTAAACATATTGGAAAAACAAGATTTATTCCATATCTGTTTATAGTATTGTACTCAAACTAGTATCTCTCTAGATTAGAGAGGTTAATTGCTGTCAGGATGTGAATTTTAATCATATTACTGTAATTAGCTAATTAAATTTATATTAAATGTAAATGAAATCAAACCAAATTTATTTTTAATTCTGAGCTTAGGCATTACTTTTTGGAATGTGGCCCCTGGTGTAGAAGTATGGGTTCCTCAACTTAAGAAGATTTTACCCTTCTGTCCTATAGCAATTCACAGAGAAATTAGTTACAAAAGATTAACGTCGTTAGAAATCTAAGCTGTATCCTTCAGTTTAACTCTCACAAGCTCCATTTTCATTAATAACTCTGGAGAGAAGTTATTGTTATTCATGGCAATTGACTATTACAATCCATTAAACATTTATAATTTACATTATCAGAATAAGTGCAGCCCCTTCCATTAGTCATTATGTTTTCTCTTAACGTCATTATTCAGTTGTACACGACTTGGATCTATAGTTGTGCTGTGGTTAGTACTTACAGCAGTGGTTCTCAACCTTCCTAATGCCGCGACCCTTTAATACAGTTCCTCATGTTGTGGTGACCCCCAACCATAAAATTATTTTCAATACACCTCTATTTGTATTGAATTATGTGTTTTCCGATAGTCTTAGGCGACCCCCATGAAAGGGTCGTTCGACCCCCAAAGGGGTCCCGACCCACAGGTTGAGAACCACTGACTTACAGGATTCCCAGCCTTGTAGTTATTCTGGAATTTATTATCTCAATGCATCCAGAAAGCCTCTTGGATTAGGAATGGGTCACAAAATGGGAGGAGAAATTGACATTCTTTAGAAAACATCACATTGCCTAAAACCTATAACATGTGGCAGCACCTAATGACCATTATGGATCCTGAAAAGCTAAGCAGTGTTAGGCCTAGCTAGGATTTTGATGAGAGAATATCAGAGAATGAGAATCCCAGAGCTGTAGACCAACCTAGGAAGCAAAAGAATCCTGCAAGAAGGCAAAATTAAATTACTTTCATATTGAACAGAGTATATGTGGATGCGTAGTTGTGAAGTCACCAGGACTTCAGCTTATCTTGACATGGACCTTTCCTTTCCTTACAGCCCTAAAGTTTGTTAATTCATTTTCAGTGATATTTGGCATTTATTAACCAGAAGAAAGCCTTTAAAAATGATACCTATTCAGATGCAAATAAATGCACGAAACTTGGTTTGTGTGTATCTTGTCCTGTCCTATCCAATCCTATTGAAGAAAGTTACCACTCACCCTTCTAGAAGAATGAAATATTTTAGGAAATATTTAAAAAGCCAGGATAAAATATTTTCCCTAAAAGAGAAATAAAAATCTTAATGGAAACATAAACCCAGAAACCCAGCTCCCTGGCCCCAGCAGATATTTTGTTACACATTAAGAAAGACTGGGCCAGCCTATCTACAAGACAAATGACCTCCAGCTCCAGGGTGATGGGATTAAGAGATGATCCCTCAGGACATAACAGGATTAGCCCTCTACCCATCTAGCAGCAGGGCTCACTGCATTGCAAATTTTCCTAAGGACATTGAATCACCCAGCAAGGTTCAACCAAACATATCTCAAACAAACTCCGAGGATTTGCACATAGCCCCATGGGAGTCTGACAGCAGCCAATAGAATACATATGCTTGCACAGGAACAGGAAGCTCAAGTTCAAATCCCAAGAGAAGGCATAAATAACCCTCTCTCTCAACTCCATGTTGTCAGTTGCACCAGAACCATGTGCTTGGTGGTCCTGTTCACCATTAAACCATCTTTCCAATCAGCCTCCATGTTTCCAGTGTCTTTCTCCCCACTTGGAACTGAACCAGATGGATATTTCTTCCAACAATTTCCTATCCTGTCCTATCATCATCATCCGATAAATGCACAAAATAAAAATGATCACCCTTCAAACTAGTAACATCAAACTAGTAACATTATACAATGTGTTCTTTTCAGATGTAATCCTTACATCTACTTACCCAAGAATAAGGATACTTTCATAAGGATGACCTGATCACAGGTCAGAGATCATCTATGTAGCCTTGCACTCTCACACTTGGCATACTTGGTCTAACTTGGCAATTAGGTGGATTTATTTCCAGCTGAGCTGGGCTATGGAGTTCGTTTTCAGACAGAAATGTTAGAAGAGCATGAACAGAGGTTATTTCCTGATTATTTCATTTCTTAACATAACTTTTGGATTTTAAATGCCCTCGTAAGTTTTATAAGGTGAATGCTAGCTTGAAAGATCTTTATTTCCTCATCAATGGCCCAGCTGAAGTAAACAAATAAAACAAAAATTCTGTGAGTTTTCCTCTTCTGTTTAACAGTTTCAAAGTACCTCAAAGCTTCAGGCTGACTGGATATTTTCTTTTAGTTGGAGTGGTAGATTTTTCTTATTCCAGGAATTGCAGTAACTTGAGGGCAGGTATTGATTCTCTCTCTCTCTCTCTCTCTCTCTCTCTCCCCTTTCCTTCTTTCATCACAAAATGCTGCTTATTTTATGTAACAGAAATCATGTATTTCCTTTCCCAGAGTGCTTCTCAGTCATTAGTCCACAAATTTGATTTTATTACTTTTATCTGAAAGAAAGTCGTGTCACATTTGACTTCTCTTATTTTATTTCATCCTCTGGCTTTTCAGGAAATAAATGAATTCAAAGTCTATGATTCTAGCAATAGCTCTTCTATCTCAGGTGCTTCATTCTTATACTGAGCTTTTAGGCTTTTGCACAGCAGGCTGAGTTGTGTATCTGGTGGCATCTTCACCAGCAAAATTGAAGGGTTCTACCACCTCTTATCAATTTTGTTTTTCCCTCACTCATGTTCTGTTTTCTATTTTGAAAAGAATGCAATCCAGACCTACACGTACAGAAACACACATATATCCATAGTACAGAAATAGTTCTGATACAATATTAAAATATTGAATGAAAATATGCATTTGTCAGTAATGGGTTTTTTCTAATATTTGGTCATATAATATATACTATACAGGCTGTTTTGCATAATATGATTATTCATGGTTAAACTACACATGATTTGCTTGATCCAATTTTCTTGGTTAATACAACCATACAACTAACCATGCAAACTTCTCTCCAATTGTATCTACGTTTTTATAAAATGCATCAAGCGTTGGAATTTATTTATTTATTGGAATTTGTCAAACAAAAATGAGAATACAAGTAGAAGAGAATAAAAATACAATGACATACTTAAGTATGAAGTCAGGTTCACAGAAATCAATTTGTGACTGAAACTGTGAAAATTTGTAGCTGAGACAACTGAATCAGGTAGAGCATTCCAGACTTTAAGAACTCTATTACAGAAATCACAATTTTTACAGTCAAGTTAAAATGATTTACATTGAGTTTAAAGCGGTTGTTCGCACACGTATTATTGCGATTAAAACAGAAAAAGTCATTTACAGGTAAAACATTACTACATATAAATTTGTATGCAATACCTAGGTCTGACCACAAGCGGCCCAGTTCTAAGTTATCCAAACTGAGAATTTCAAGCCTAGTAGCATAAGGAAGTCTATTGTGTACAGAAGAGTGCAAGACTTTTCTCATGAAATATTTCTGAACCCGCTCGATTGTATTGATGTCAGATATATGGTGGGGATTCCAAACAGTTGAACAGCAGTCTAAAATTGGTCTAGCCTAAGTTTTATGAGCTCTAGTTAGCAATACAATGTTTCCAGAAAAAAAGCTTCACAATATTAAGTTTACAACTTTTAATGCTTTTTTACCAACGCTGTTACAGTGAGCTTTAGAGCATAAATCATCAGAGATAAATGCACCTAGGTCCTTAACAAAGTGAGGGTCATCTGCTAGATCAATGCCACCTAGCTTATACTTGACATCCTGATTACATTTACCAGTATGTAAGACATGCCATTTATTAATTGAAATTTGAAGTTGCCAAATAGATGACCATTCAGACATATAATCTAGATCACTTTGCAAAACAACAGAATTATCCGTAGAATTGAATAATTTTATATTATTGGCAAAAAGGATGCAATTGCTTTTAAGTTGATCACATAAATCATTGATATAGGGCAAAAAAAGTGTGGGACTTAAAATGCTGCCTATATAGATTTAATCATCTAACTGTATCCCCTGCATGATCCCATATCTACTTTAGAGGAGCAATATATGGAAATAGGAGGAGACTTCTTGTTGCCTATCAGAAATATATAGAGATGTATAACATTGGAAGGATTGGTTCTGAACTGATATTTCTAAGTATAAAAGTTTGAAATACCTTATAAAGCTTATAAACATCCTTTCTCAACTATCACTGAGTGATTGTATAATTAGCATTCACTTAGTAGATGATTATTAATTTTTAAATAAGGCTGTTGATCTATCTAGATCAGTGTTTTTCAAACTGCCAAGGTTGAGAAACACTGATCTGGAACTTCATATTTCTTCCCAGAATAAATAAATATATCAGTTGTTTCTGCACCATATGTCTAGCAGGTAATCAATTGTACAAGCAAAAATATTAAATGTATTAAAAAGTATTTAGCTATTAGTGGCAAGAACTGAAGTAGTTTTATTTATTTATTATATACTGCTCATCTCACTATCAAGTAACTCTTTTCCATGAATATAATTCCATATTAAACTGAAAATAATGAGAAGTACCGTATTTCAGCAGGCACCAAATTTAATTGTATTAAACTTCTTTTAAATTTACACCAGCTTTTCTGTATCTTGTTGCCTGAGGGTTCAATCAAAGATGCATCATGGACCCTGCCAGAAAGGTGTGACTAAATGCATCTCTGGAGTTATGGTTTGCTCTTTCCTAGTGGAGGATTTAGGATAGTATTCATGTTTCTTCTCCATTGTGTTACCCATGACTGTTCATTTCATTTATTTCTGGTATTAAACATGGAACATTTGCCTTGGTCCTTCCTATTCTATCAGCCTCCTTAAACTTAAATATCTGACACACTTTCCTGAGGTGCTACAGCATTTTATGTTCATTTGCTTGTGATAGTGATATTTCATGTCCTTATATTCTTCAGGTTATGTGTTTTTCCTACGGGTACTAAAAATGTGGAGAGAGAAGCGAATAATATCTTCTTATATTCTTTGTATCTTACAAAGAATGCTGATTTGGTTTGCATTATAATAAGCTGCTTCAAATAATACTTCTGGAAACAAATGTGCTTAAGTAATTTGATGGAAGTGTTCTTATTTCTTGTTTTTTTCTCTAAACATGTGCCATATTGAGTATGTAATGTTATTGACTGTTTGATGGTCAGGTTTTATTTTAGGTTGAAATAATAAGCTCATAAATTAGTAAATAACCCTATTGAAATAAATTGAATTTGTATTTTTGTATAATATACATAATTCACAAAAGACTAAATATGACATAAATAAATTAGGATTTGAATTGGTATTTGTTTTATATGTTTTAAAATTGAAAATGCAAAACTTATTTCTTGATTAATACTCTGGAAATAATGGCACCGTATTTATAAAAAAGGACATTCGGGGACCATGCTACAAAATGTGACAAGATTTCAAAGAAAATGCCCTTTGTTTAATCTCACTCTTCTTTTAAGGAACTACCAGTATTTCCCACTTTTATCAACACAAGAACTCTTTTCTTGTAGCTCTTGTATTTTTCATATAATTCTAAACTGTGATATATTGTTGTGTGACAGTATAACTTAGATGTCCAGATCTTTTAGGCAGCCACTCCCACAATTCTCAATTAGCAAGTTTAGGGTTAGGACAGTGATCAGGGATGAATTAGGCTGTATTATGGTCCAGCTGTTAGAAATTCAGGATTATCAATTACTTGGCTACATATAGAAGTTTGAACTAACAAGGTCTTCCCTTCTTCTTCTGGTCATTTCTATTATTTCCCATGCAGGATTTCTCACTGCGTCCAAATGTGGATGAAACGGGGTTGTTATTAACCAAGAATTGGACAGAGGAACAGGATGCCTCCAAGCAGTGACTAATTAACCTGGCTTGTTCCTCTTAATTTGTCTAAACTGGTACAATAATTATAACTATAATTCCTGGTTTAATCAAACAAGAGCAGGGGATGCATCATCACTCTGTGCTTAATCACTCATTCTCATGGTGCTATGCCAATCTGAGGATTACAATGCAGTCCTGATGTCTGATATTGATTAGAAGGGTAATCCAACATATCTCAAAGATACCAAGTTGGGGAAGGCTGAGTGGTAGATGATTCTGTTCTCAAAACATGTTAGAATGAGTGCAGATTGGTTAGATTTAGCCAAACAGACCCATAAGGTCCGCTTTAGCCAAACAGACCCATAAAACCTACTCAATCTAATCAGCCATATTGTTAAAATACTAAAATCCTGTCAATTTTTTGCCCTCCAGAGAAATCAACTGGAAAGAAATACTGAAAAAGCAAGTTCCTCCATTACAATATTCTTTACAGCACAGAATAAATCTCACAAACAATGATTACATTTAATGGCCAATGGAGATAGGCTTAGGAAAGTAATGAAGTCATGCCAGCCCCCTTCTTGTGCTTATGATAGGGGCAACAGGGATTTGCTGGAGAAAGTGGGCAAGATTCTGCATTCATAAAGTTGTGTCTTTTTGCTCAGTTAGTTGGATTGGGTGATGCCAGAAATACTGGTGAGCAGGTAACTGAAATGTGACTGTTGTGGAAATGAGAGTAGTGGTTGTTTAACTATGAAGTTGAGAGATTGCTCTTAGATCTCTCCCCTTCACTGCCAATGCTCTATCCATCATACTGACTGCATAGTGAGAGTACAAGTGTATCAGGTTTGAGCTTATACTGCTCCAGAAATAGACAGAAAGTCAGTATAAACATTTAAAAGAGGGCTTTCATATGATAGAAACAGTAACAACAGCAATGACTGATTTGAGTAATGTAGAGCTGAGTAGTCAGGAGAGACCAAATCGGAGAGTTGACACATAGAAAAGAAGAGCTTGAAAAGTGAAGAATATCAACATAAAAATAGCAAAAGTGATCTAGTTCTCAGTTAGGCTGCTAGTGTATTTAGCTTTGCAATTGCCTACTCTGACTGGCAACAGTTATATGGGTTTTAGTCCTAAATATAGAGGCAGGGATTGAACTGCAGACAGGTAATGGTCTATTTATGAGCTACAGTCTTTCCCAGATTCTTTGGGGAGTACAGAAAATAATAATGACAGGCCAATTATCCAACTAAGATAGATTTTGGAAAAAGTACTTTCTTTGTTGAATCAGCTGCATGAATCAGTTTGGTATTATCAATGAGAATTATATTGGAATTATATTAGTGCTTTTAAATATATGTATTTAATATGCATTCATTTGACTTTTAAATTACTTATTAATAACAGTACCATTAATGAATTAATATTTGACTTCATGTAATTATGGAGTACCAAACTTCTAAATTGCTTATAAATTAAAAAATAAAATCCAAAAGGCTAAAATGAATTAAAATAGATAAACCTTAAAATATGTTAAGAGTAAAGTGTTTACAACTTTTAAAAATAGCTTTATTTTAAAAAAATACTAGGAAAAGACATGGCTGGTTTAAGGGATTGCAGACAGAGATTACATTCATATTCCTGTGAAGTCTTTTTAATATCTAATTTCCTCCAGGGTCAGTTCTAGTGAGTGTTGATAAGGGGAACAGATCTAATCTATGGCCCATGCTTTGCTTAATCGCTCAGAGTTTCCCCATTCCTGTTTATCATCTATATGAAGCCTGTGGGTGAGGTCATGTGTAGGCGTGGAATGAAGTACCATAAGTATGCTGATACCCATTTTTACATCTCTGTCTCTGGCTGACTATGTGGAGGTTCTGTCTCAGTATCTAGAGGCTGTAGGAGTCAGGAACAGACTTTAGCACAACTTGTACAGAGGCAGATTATTTGCTGGAATGCCTCTTCCTGGTCATTTTTAACCTATCTCATTATTCATGATGCAGGTCCTCTCTGTTAAAGAATACCATTTTGCAAAACTCAGGAATTGAGCCTTTTCGGTTGATTCTATTGCCTTATGGAAGGTGTCCCCCCTGAGATTAGATTGGCCCCAATCTGTCCAGTATTTTGCATCAAGATTTGATCCTGGACATGGGGATTAGCATATACTGAGAGTCTGTAATGTTCATAGTCTGTTCTGAATCCAGTTTGAATGTTTTCAAGATAATCCACTTCCTCCAGTATCAACTGCAATGAAAAGCTACTAGCCCCTTAATCATTTTATTAATCTTGATTAATCTGTACTATAATACTTTTCTGACCATCATTTATATAATGTTGCTATTTTTAGTACATATATTTTTACTTCAACAGCTGCCCCAACAGACATAAATCCAGGAGCAGAGGTTTTCTCCATAACTTCAACAACCCATGCTTGTCTTAAAAATACAGATTGGAAAAAATGGTAAACCTACAGTAGATACAGAACATATTAAATCTCCATGTCAGTATATAAACGTAGAAGTCATGTAGAGTAGGCCAGCCAGTAGAGACAGAAAGTTGCAGCCTTCTTATATTGTCATTCCTCAGCATCTGATTACAAAATACTGCCTATGATGTAGTACACAGTCATTATGAAGAATAGCCACTGGTACCCTGGCTATTCATGGAACTGCTTAAATGAGGGGGCCATTATCTCATCTGATGGCAATAAATTTCAGTTTAATATTTTGATTTGCTTTACGATAATGTTTGGTTATGCTTCTTGGTGGTATAATGTTCTGTGGATGGTAGACTCATAAAGCTGACATTTTGAAAAAGTGAGAATTGTAATAGAGTATAAAAAACTATATGAAGAAATAAGATATAGAAATCAGATATAAAAAACAAGGAACTAAATATTTTCTAGATGTAGAATTGACATCTCATTTCCATTCTTCCCATAGAAATTTCCACTGAAGGACCTTTCTTATGCCCTTCTTTCATACCATTAAGTTTTAAATATTTATTCCATTTTTATGTTGCAGGGGTCTTCAAACTGGAGAGCTTTAAGACTTGTGGACTTCAACTTCCAGAATTCCTCCTCCAGCCATGTTAGCTCAGGAATTGTGGGAGTTGAAGTCCACAAGACTTAAACTTGCCAAGCTTGAAGACCCTTGGTATATTGTTACATCTTTCAGTGGTTTATAATCATAAATCAATAATTAAAACATTGGCAGAGGTAACAGGATTGTTTTTACAGTGGTGCAAAATCCACAAAACCTATCTGGCAAAGGTAGAAGAATTTATATATACAAACAGTGATACCTCCTCAAACTATCTTTAACTAAACGGCTATGTTTACATGATACCCATATTCATCATCAACTGAGTATGCTTAGTTAACCAAATTTTCTGGATTTAATCAACGTACTGAACCATCAATTAAGCAGACAAGCTTGATCATGCACAAGACTAGGCTTAAAATATGGTTGGCTAATTTATTCAATGTTAGGCAAAACACAGCCAGTGTAAAAGATTATAATCTTTTCAGTGAAACAGGCTGTGGTTAGAGGCATAGGACCAGAATCAGTAGAAATTAACAGCACAGTAATAAAAAGAAGAGAAATATGGCGCCTTGCACGGGGAAGTAATGTTTTCTTGTAGTGAATATTCTTTTCTTTTCTTTTAAAGGTATGCAGCACAACCTTATGCATGTCTGCTCAGAAGTAAGTCCCACTATGTTATATGGTGTTTACTCACAGGTAAGTGTGCATAGGATTGCAGCCTTAGAATAAACAGATTTTATTTGATTTTTGTCTTTATTATGTTATGGCTATATAGCAAGGGTCCCCGAGGCTGCGACCCATTGGGAAGCAAGCCACACAAGCAGTGGCTGAGAGCATGAGCACATGAGGCTCTATTTGTGCAAGCAATGGACACATGCACAAAACTTTCCTCTCTCCCCTTACTGGTCTGCCGAACCAGAAAGATTGGGGACCACTGCTCTATAGGGTAGACAAATCCCATATTCTGTTGTCATTGGCCAGGCTGTCTGGGAATGAAAGGAACCCAAACCCCAAACTTCAGGAGAGCCCTGGGGCTGTAACATATTGCCAGTTCTTATCCATCTTCTATTTCTCTGTAGTATCATTTCTCTTCCTATATTACATTTAGCAGAGCAAATGTTTTCTCTGGGCATTCTCTGCTTTATTCACTATTTTGTATATCTTTTTATCTATCTCAGTGGTGTCATACTCGGTTGTCACAGCAGCATCTTGTGATGTATTGGGATTCCCTCCCACTTCACTAAACCAGGTGTGGGTGTGGCCAGCACATGATGCATCCGGCCTTCGGGCCATGAGTTTGACAGTCCTGATCTATCTCATGACCTAAGGCTGTAGTGACATAATTTGCCATTAGGTAAATGAAGAAGCAGCTACGGAAAGAGAGGGGTGCTCTTCTGTTCCTCCTCAGTGAACTGAGAGGTGAACTCTGCTAGTCAGACTGGTTATTGAGAGAAAACATGTGATACAGTTTCAGAGCAGTTTTGCCAACACCCTTCAACTCCAGATACATGACTCATCAGGTGGAAAGCTTTTGATGAGTTAAGACTTGTGGATGTGTTCACAGGTTGCACAATAACTGGCTGCTATTATCTTCCTCCCTCCTTCATCCCAGCCTTTCTCCCTTTTACCAATTGCGAGGACAAGAATTTCAAAATCCTGTTATTCTGCCATCCAAAAAGTGAATGAATGAAATTACAGTGCAAGCTCAGGTCCCGTTTGGTGACCATGTCTTTAAATTTCAAGTATGCTTCATTGATGTACTATATTTCTGCTCAGAGGAGCACTACGGGATTTTGCTTTTATAACAGCAAAATCACAGTGGTACAGTATTAAACTGTATGCAACTGGATTAAACTGCTGATTTCTTCTCATATATGTCAAGTGCCATAGCTTTACGGCATTGGCCATGGATTTTGGCCTACTGGTTCATTATTCAATTTTGCATTCTACGCATTAACTAACACAAGGTTTCAATGGTAATTTCTTTCTTTTTCCAAATTTTTTATTTGTTTTAAAAGTTACATGTTACCTCTCTTCAACAAGTGCATTGTCCAGATCATATCAAATACATCAGTCATTATAATACATTTCCGCCTTTCCTCTCACCATTATTAACCTTTCTTACCCTCTAAATTAAATACATATACATAAAAGTTATATCATAAATGACATTTCTAAGATGATGATGATGATGATTATATAATACAGGTTTATCAGTTAATCATTGCTAATTATAAATCATTACTAATACATAGTTAATCTTTCTACCCTCCTTACATATTGTTTTTCTAAATCTTTAGCTGCCTTTATCATTTCTCATTTCTATTTTGCAACCAATGATAAAAGGTTTCCCACATCTCATAATATTCTGATTTACCTTTCTCTTTAATAGATAATGTTAGTCTATCCATCTCTGCACACTCTAAGATTTTCTTTATAATATTATCTTCAGATGGTATCACCTCATTTTTCCAATTCTGTGCAAGAACAATCCTTGCAGCTGTTAATACATGAATAATTAGATATGCATCAATTTTACTGAATGTATCAGGCAGTATTCCCAGCAAAAATATTTCAGGTTTCCATTCAATATATTGCATTGTCATTTCTTCTAATCAGTTATGTATCTTCAACCAGTATTTTTTCACTTCTCCACACATCCACCACATATGATAATAAGATCCTGGTGCCTGCATACATTTCCAACATTTGGCTGATTTATCTTTTAACATCCTAGCTAAAAAGTGCCACCTATAAAACATCTCATATAGATTCTCCTTATATGCTGTTGACATTGTCAATTTATAATTTCTAGTCCATAGTTTCTCCCACTTTCCCAGCTCTATATTATAGCCAAAATTCTTTGCCCAGGCTGTGATAGCATCTTTAACCTGTTCGTCCATTAAATTATATTCTAACAAATAAGCATACAAGTTCTTAATCAGTCTTTCATCCTTCCCCAACAATATTCCATCTAGTTGTGTCAAGCTCTGATAAAAACCATATAATTTAGCATCCTTGTTATATCTAGATTGTATTTGCAAGTATACAAACCATGTTACATCCAGTTTCAATGGTAATTTCTAAAGGTGCATAACTTGTTTATATAAATTAGCAAAAAGAACTTGGAACTGATTTGGTGTGGAGCCCAGTCAAACAGCTATATTACAATAAATGCTTCAATATCATTTTCTACAGTTTGATGAATTGTAAAGCATATAGACAGCTCCTTTGAGATTAACAAAGGGATGAATGTATCTTTTTGTAATAAGGAAGTTGGAAATGCTGGTTCTGGGGAAAATGGGATGTTGCTGCACTTTTTTTAGCTTTGATAATAAAGCTGAATGTGGGAATATTTCATTTATTATTATTTTTTTAAAAATTCCATTTATATGCCACCCTTCTCCGGAGACTCAGGGCAGCTTACAACCACTTGAAACATTAACCTTCAT
>JANHFR010008251.1:0-13399 GCA_032468015.1 Mimophis mahfalensis | reverse complement strand
ATGATGAGTGTGACCTCATCGAAACGTCGCCAAGGTACCCTCAACCTTACACAGGAAAAGACCCGAATACACCAAGACTTATACACCTGCACCCGTGAAAATCTATGAAAACATATATATAAATATAGATATATACACACACACATGTGTATGTGTGTGTTTGACTGATAACCTTTCAGTAATGGAAATATTCATCAGCCCTGTAGTGATCAAGGTCTTGATTTCCTACAGTTAAAATAATATAATTTTACTAAACATACACAAGTTCTAACCCCCTTTCTATAGGTTTTTAAACACCAAAGTTGAAAGAAACTTACCTCCAACTATCCTTCTCCTATCTTTTTATAATTTGTGAGACATACTTACCAAGGGAAACTTTTATATGTCTTTAGTTTCATGGAAATTTCCTGAAAAACAATTATAAGAATTCATACAGGTTGGAAATAGTTTTACTACAGCATTTTTTTTAAAGTGTTCTGAGGTTAGATAGACTCTTATTGCTCTAGCAGCAACTCCTCTGCATGTGCAAATGGCATCACAAACTATTAGGCCCAATTGCATCTTTCTATTCTGGGCACAAATTTCACTTTGTTTCAGCTCCAAGTCAAATGAGGTAACAGTCTTTGGTTTGTCTGAGGTCAAACTAAGGTATTTTCTCAGGTTCTCTTATGTGTATGAAGAATCAAGTCCTTTGATTAACAAGTGATGGGGAGACTTTATCTAGTTGTCTGTTTCAGACTGGACAATTCTCCAGTGTTGAGTTTTGGAAAAACATCTTAATAATATGGAAGTGCTAAAAAGCCTCCACCAGTCATGCACACTACAGCTGTGAGATGGATGTGTCAGTAAGTCTCCTTGTTTCTACTTCACACTTTACCTGCGAATTGGTTGGAGCTGTCAAATACTTTCTCCCATCCTCATTCCTTTGAGACCAGGCCTATCTTAGGCTAGGTAAATTACCTTTTTGGGTGTTCAGACTGCTTTGATTCAAGCCAGCAAAGCCTGACCTAGGATATTCATTCTTCCCAGTTTCTCACCTCTCTTAAACTGAAATATTCATTCTGTTCATTCACTTAGTGAATTTTTAAAAGAAGTCAGAAGGGGATGTATTTTACACAAACTATTTCCTCTACACCTTGCACTTCTCAGTGACATTTTCCTTAATAGATGAACTTTGCATGTGATCTTACCGAATATAATAATTTCTGTGGTCAATCTATCATGTATCTGTGCTTATGTGTGCAGAAGTGAGGATTTTGGCATGTAGCAATTTTCCAGCATTTTAATGGTCAGAACATTCCATACTTAATGAGTTTTTCACCTCCATCTATCTGTCTGCATGAACACACACACACACACACACACACACACACACACAGAACGAGAGAGAGATTTATACACACACACTCAGGAAATACTGTAGGTTGTGCTATACATCAAAGAAACTTCACACGTTTTGTATTAAATATGGACTCTAATAAATTCATGCTTCAGATATATTTACACTGTTTGAGATACATTCATGTACATAATTATGCATAAAAGTGGCATCAGCTGTAAAATGTTGCAGTAGAATCCTCCACTTCAAGGTTTCAGTCAATCATCTGTTTTCCAAAATAACCCTTTCCTTCTCCTTCCTGATATTCAGCCCCTTTTTCAACATCCATGCCCAGCTGTCATTCTGAGTCACTGCCATGAGAAAGGTGGCCATAGAAATAGATAGATAGATAGATAGATAGATAGATAGATAGATAGATAGATAGGCAGGCTTTTTACAGGGATGTCCCATTACTCTTTTAGAAATGTTTATTTCAGCTCAGCTGATTTTCCTCAGGATTGTTTTTGTGTGAAATTATGGTTTCCAGATTTGCTAAAAAACCAGGAAACAACCTCCCACTCTCTTTAGAAGAGAAAGAAATTAAGGCCAAGGAGCTATATGGCTGTGTTTTTTAAAAAATGGTAGTTAAGAAACAAAGACAGGCTTATAATGAGATAACAAAACTGAGAAGCACATGCTGATCAATGTTTTTCTGATTGCCGTGTGCTGTTTTCTTCATTGAATCAAATGGAGGCATTATTAAAGTTAAGTTATGAAAGTGAAGAGCTGTATAAAGAAGCAAATCCCTAGATGGGAAAAGAGATTGTTAGGAAGTCCTTAAATTCTGAGAACTCACTTGTGGCATCCAGAGTATTCTGACTATTTGTTTTCTCATTCAGAAGATATAATTTGTTCAGAAGATATAATTTGAAGAGCATGGGAGTGTCTTGGAATTCTACATAGTGCCATTGGCACCAAGCAATAGAGATGCTTCTTGTTGTTCAGGGTTAGACCATTAGTTATCTGGGTCTTGCTGAAGTAAAGATGCAAAATATCTCACCATTGGCTGAAAGTCCTTGATTTACAACCACAGGCGAGTCCAAAATTTCTGTTGCTGAGTGAGACATTGGTTAAGCAACAGCCTCATTTTACTACTCTTTCCGCCACAGTGGTTAAGTGAATGACTGCTGTGCTTAACTTAGTAACATGGTTGTTAAGGGAATTCCCCATTAATATTAGTCAGGAGGTCACAAAGGTTAGCCAGGGACGTTGCAACTGTCATAAATATGCCCAGTCTCTGAATTTTGATCATGTGACCACGAGGATGTTGCAGTGGTGTGTGAAAAACAGTAAAGTCCCTTTTTTCAGTGCTGTTGTTATTTTGAACAGTTGCTAAATGAACTATTATAACTTGAGGACTACCTGTATTTTCTAAATTTTCCTAAACCTATTAATTAGTAACATCAAGAAGGCCACAGATTCTCCATTTAGTTTAGTTTAGTTTAGTTACAGATGCTGTATAATTCTAACCTGGTATCCTCAGGTTGGACTGTTGGATTGTTAGCTCTGGAACCCGCAGCCAGCTAGGACATAAATGGAAAAAATGGCCAAAGAGGGAAAAAGTGAATTCTTGCTACTCACTACCAGTTTTGTGAAGCTTTTCGTTGAAACATGATCAAGCCAGCCTGTAACCTTGCTTCTTAGTTGCCCATTGTCTCTGAGGCGCATTATCCTATGAGAACTGGACTGTGTAGCAGAGTGCATTGATTCTGCATTTGGCGATCCTGCAGCCTTCTCACCTAGCAGATGCAGAGAGTCCCATCTGTGCCTTTTGCCTCCTCCCCATTTAAAAAACACTCCATTTGTAGCTTTCATTGCATTTGGGAACATGAGGAAAAGCAATAGCACTTAGACCTATATACCAATTCACCATGCTTTTTCAGCTCTCGCTAACTGGCTTACAGAGTCAGCATATTGCCCCCAACAATCTGGGTCCTCATTTTTCCCGACCTTGGAAGGGTGGAAGGCTAAGTCAATCTGGAGGCAAGGAAGATTTGAACTGCCAAATTGTAGGCAGATGGCAGTCAGCAGAAATAGAAGTAGAATGCAGCATTTTGTTCCAATTAGGCAAACTTGATGCCAAAGGTACCGTTTTGTGCATTTACAGAGAGAGCTGCCATAGAGGGCACTGCCAGTCTTATTTAACAGGAAAAAAATCCTGAAGCTTAGCTAGCTAAGCAGAGTCAGATGTTTTAAGTGGGAAAAGGAGAGCAACAATCTCCAAAATGTTTTTTCAGAATTCGGGCCACAGGCGTATAGATGGCAAGCAATGTTCAGTATAAGTAGTGGAGAGCCAGGCTGCCTACCTGTCTGCTTTTAGATCAGTTCAGTTTTTTATCCCCTGGCCCACTCCCTGCAGTTTTCTTGCAAGGTTTTTTTTTTTTTTTTGGGTGGTGGTGGTTTGCTAAGGCTCACTTCCTAAGGCTCATAGGGAGGGCCTTCTTTGGGTGCCGCCGGTAGGGGACTGCTGGCAGGCAGCACCTAGAGGAAGGGCATTTTCTGTGGGGGCGCCTGCCCAGTGAAATTTGCTGCCAGTTGAATTACGGATGGCGCCGGACCTCCAGACCTTCTGCAGGGAGCTGAAAACACTTTTATTTACATCAGCTGGCCTGGATTGATGGGTTTTTATTAAGGGCTTTTAATTGTTTGTGTGGACGTGTATTAGTTTAATTTTATTTTAATTTTTGTATTTTATGTTTTTAATGCCCTGTAAACTGCCCTGAGTCCCTAGGGAAAAGGGCGGTATAAAAATTTAAACAAACAAACAAACAAACAAACAAATAAGAAAGAAGGACTGACTGGCTCAAGGTCACCCAGCTGGCTTTGTGAGTAAGGTGGGAGTAGAACTCATAGTCTCCTGGTTTCTAGTGTGGTGCCTTAATAATAACACCAAATGGAATTTGGAGTAAAAAAGGCCAATTCCATTTTACAATCATTAAGAAATGAATTATGTCAATGTCATAGGGGAATTTACAAATCAATAGTGTTTAGAATACAATTACAGTTCTGATCATCATTTCACAGAAAGAATATTGTAGAAAAAGAAGTTGCAATGAAGGGAATTATTCTATGTTCTATGTTCCACACCTAATGCTAGAAGATTCTGGCTCATTAGCAAAGGGTAGATTTCCATTCTAGGACTATCCCTGCTGTACTTATTTATGTCTGCAGTTTGAAAGGTTGAGGACTGTAAGCAGTGATATGACTTGAATTACTGAGTTCCTGTTTTCATGAAGGAAAAGCTGCTTATATTTATAAAACACTGGTGATGCATCTTCATAATTGGCTGTGAACCTTCATTATTACTGATCCCCAGAGAAGATTCTTGATCTGGCAAGAATTATACTTTAAATGGTTATTATACCTAGTGGGTGCAAATTAGCAGGCCTTTTCAGATGTCTTGATTCATTTATAAACACCTCATCATTAAATGGAAAAAAATAGTGCAGGTATAATTTATTGAATTTCAATCTTTTTCTCTGTATTTATCTTAGTACTATGAGGTTTATAGTACATCCCTTCATTCTGTATTTATTGATATAAAAAGCAGGCTAGTTAGAGCCTTCCCTATTCTCTATAGGGAATAGTCTTCCCTACAGTGATGTATGGGTGTGAGAGTTGGATACCAAGAATGGTTGACTGAAGAAGAATTGACACCTTTGAACTGTCATATTTGCATAAATTATTGCATATACCATGGCAGCCAGAGCAACCAACATGTACTGAATCATAGAAACCAGGAACATCTCTAGAAGCCAAGATCGCAAGACTACATCTGATTTACTTTGATCATGTCATTTGTGCAAATTCATTGGAGAAGTCAGTGATGCTAGGAATGGATAGTGGATGAGGAAGAAGTGGCAAGAAAAGAACCTGTTGACTTGATACCATCAAATTAAGAAGCTGTGCTTGAGAGGGTAACATGGAGAGCACTTGTCTATAGTGTTGCTAAGAGTTGGGCACAACTGAACAGTTAAAAATAACTAACTGTATTACATTCGCTTGTGTAGGCTTACTTATATAATATGATGTGAAACCTTGGGTTTAGCAGCCTAAAGAATTCACTTCAAAATATATTATACATTTTGGTGTACAGTTGCTTTTGTTTTCATAGTTTTAGGGAGCTACAGAATTTAATAAAGTGCAAAGAAATTGTCTGGAGAAATACAAATCAGTTTGCATTGGTACATAAATAGAGATGTCTATCATTTAGGATTGTTTTATGAAATCTCTCCTTTTATGCACAGATTGATGCTTATTAATGCAACTTTAGATTTGCTCTAAGTCTCCACTTATTCACCTCTAGTTATCCTCACATATGCAAACCACTGTGTAATAATTGCTTATGGGAAAAAAGCTGAAACATTAAAATAGTTTTTACAGGTCATAAGAAAGGTTATAGAAAGCCCAGGGAGAGAAACAGATTATTAAAACTATGGGTTATAAAAGTACTGTAAACTCTGCAATCACACTTCTAAACCTGAAAGAAGTAAAACAGAAGTTTCAGACAAGGAAATAATATTTTGGATGGTCTCTAAAATGGGAAGCAT
The DNA here is from genome assembly GCA_032468015.1 of Mimophis mahfalensis. Lineage (NCBI taxonomy): Eukaryota > Metazoa > Chordata > Lepidosauria > Squamata > Mimophis > Mimophis mahfalensis. Next base: position 7,471 of record JANHFR010008251.1, on the reverse strand, counting down.
TGTTTTAATAACCGTTCTAATATGTTGAGGATGCAGTGGAATGCCTAAATATTTTTGCTGTTTTGTCTATAAAACACTAATCTACAAAGTAAATCAATAGATAGAGGGAAAACATTTTTAATAAAGAAAAATACAGTCTTTTTTCTGTAAATGAAATTTCTATATTGTGAAACCAAAGGTGATGTTTCGGATATTAATTTTTTTTGCCAAAAGAAATCCAAAAATATTATAAACTATACAATAATGATTTTTCCATCCTTTCCTTCTTTCCTATTCTTACACTGCATAGACATTGTATCCAGTTTGAGTATATTATTTAGCTAACTTTGCAATTTCTTCTCCTGACTGAGAATAAGGGACATTTATAGAAACACAATATCAAATAATGACACCTCTTTCTCTCCCCCATCCCCTTGTGTCCATATAAATCTATGTTGGTGCTATATTTTAGCTGGTGGTCTTCCGGATGCGATTCAAGGTCTTGGTTTTGATCTTCAGAGCGCTCCATGACTTAGGACCGGGGTACTTGTGAGACCACCTTCTGCCACTGATAGCCTCCCACTGACCAGTCCACTCCCACAGAGTTGGTCTCCTCTGGGTGCCGTCAGCCAAACAATGCCGTCTGGCAGCCCCCAGGGGGAGGGCCTTCTCTGTGGGGGGACCCACCTTGTGGAACGAGCTCTCCCCGGACCTCCGGATTACCCCGGACCTGAGATCCTTCCGCCGCACCCTGAAAACTTGGCTCTTTGAGCAATCTGGCCTTGCCTGAAGGTGCAGATTTTTAATTGGGTTTTAATTTTTCTGTCTAAATTTTTTAGATTTAATCGAATTTAAATTGTTTAATTTATTTTTAATATTTGTATTCTGTGTTCTTAATATGTTGTAAGCCGCCCCAAGTCCTTTGGGAGAAGGGTCGCATATAAATTCGATTAATAAATAAATAAATAGATAAATTTTATGTAAAAGGTTTGCATATAAGATTAATGTAAAATGATTATCTTCATCACATTTGAGATTTACTCCAGCTGGGAGTTGCTCTGTAGCTATCTTAGGAAGTTCAGGAAGAATTTTGAAAAATCCTGCTTAGCTTATAGCTAAACAAAGGTGTTTTCATTAAAAAATAAAAAGAAAAGAAAACTTGTTTGTTAGCCTGTGAGATCATGAACAGATATGGGAAGGATCAATACATGGTTGCAAGGAAAGATGATTGCTTGGACTTAGATGACCTATGTTTCAAATGGTGATCATGTAGAGAAAGGAGATTTTGGTACAGGAGATACAGTGCTCATGATCTGCAAATAGGTGGTACTGAAAGTTTTGGGATTTAACAAGATCCTTTAAGTTCAAAAGTAATTCCTGGAGATCCAATAGAAAATACGTAGATGGAGGCAGCACTCTGGAATCCATTCTCACAACTCCCAAGGATTTACTAATTCATACTGACTTTCAAATGGCTGTAATTACTTTATCTGCACCAGGAAAGTCATCTGGAAACCGTATACTTGCAAATCTCTCACGCTAGTTTATTCTCAAACCACTGCATGTGGACCACACTAAAAGGGGGCTTCATATTTATCGAGAAGAAAGGTGTAAGGCTGCTACCGTGAGGAGTGGGAATCACCCTTGCCTTCTGTTTATAACAATGAGGCCTCTGCCTACATACATGTAAACTTAAGAAATTATGCTTTCAAATATGATTGTGATGCTATCATTGCAATGTGGAATCTCATAGAGGGAGGATTTCTCTAAAAACTGCAGCATCTTGTTCCAGAGCTGTTTTGCAGCCTTTGAATCTATGTGCGTGTTTATTTATTAAGGAAGAAAACAGATAGTTTTTCTTAAAGTAAATGCTGCCAAACAACTGTGTCCTCTTGTCAATGCAACTTATTATTGTACAGCTACAGTAAAGCTGCCAACACGTTTCCTAGTGAAAAGGAAGAGGAACATATCTCAGCTGATGCTTTCTTCCCACAACACACACTTCAAAGCCTGTACAACTGTATGAGTATTCACTGCTATGCTCCATCCAAACTGTAAAGAACACATTGCCCAACATAGAATATTAAGTGAGATTTGACTGCTCTTCTTCCAGGAACTCCAATTCTCAAATTTACATAGAAACTATCAAAAGGATAGTATTCTGTCTCTTTTGGGAAATAATTCCACAAAGAGCTGTAATCTCCAGTGGTTCTGTTTTGTGCCAGGGACATGTTTGCAATTTCAGACTATCATGATGCCAACCCTAAATGGCTGCTAAGGAGACCTGGTTCATCTCTAAAGGAAGCAACTCATCAATTAAAGCACAACTTATTTATTTGTGTATTTGATTTATAGGACTGCTCATCTTGCCATATGTTTTGATCCCACAAAGCATAAGAGAATGTCTGGTTTTCACACACAGTTGCCAATGCACTGTGCAATGAAGAGAAGCAAAACCCAATGAATGTTCCCCAGATTACCTCTAACTGGTTGGGTTCTACAGCTGCAATTGATCTAGAAATAATTTTGTCCAATTCCATCACACACAAATATACTCCAGTTGTACACCCTCTCTTCCTTTCCCAGTCGTACACCTCTGGCTCAGTTTCTTCTTTCCCTTAGGTTGGCATTAGAAGTAGAAGTCTTGCTGGCTTTCATGCTGTTTAGGCAGTAACTAGATAAGTTAAACATGAAGAATCCCAGGAACATCAAACCAATAGGCACAAACCGTAAGTGTAGCAGATCCAGGAGTCAAATCTGATTGCTCTTCTCTTCCCTGTCTGGCAGGGGAATTCTGAAAGTTAAAGTCCACACATCTTAACATTGCTAAGTATAAGAAATATTGGTTGCACATCCCGTACTCCTTTATACAGGTTTTTTTTTTAATTCATAGGTCACTGGTAGTCCCTTTGTATCTTCTGGGTAACTCCAGAATGGATGATCGGGGGTGGAGGAGCTTCTTTTCCTCCCCTTTTGCTGGCATTGTTGCCAGTTGCACCGTGGCAGATAGGACAGCACTCCAGAGGATTAACGTCATTGCCCAGAGCATCATTGGTTGCCCACTCACCTCTTTATAACTCCCTCTGCCTTAAGAAAGTTCAAAAGATTCTTAAAGATCCATCTCATCCTGGGCACCCCTTTTTTTGAACTATTACCACCTGGCAGATGGTACAGGATAATAAAAACAAAGACAAATAGGCTGAAAAACACCTTCTATCCCAGGGCAGTGATGATATTGAATTCTACCATATGGTGCAATATTAATGCAATATCGGGTTTTCAATCCAATTGTATAGAATGTGAAGGATGTGTGTTTGTGTTTTATTTTTATAGTTATAATGTACATTGAAGATGGCATTTAATTTCATTGTACAATGTGCAATGACAATAAAGTAAACTAAAGTGAAAACAGGGGCATAAGCTTTACCTTTCTCCTTAATCTGTGAATTCTTCAGCTAACAGAAATTGTGTACCGGGAGTCTTGCATTACAAAACACACATCTATACCATGTATAACAAAGCAGAATAAACACATCTCTCTCTTTTTTCCTCCTCTCCATTCATAATTTCTGCCTGCTCTATGTAAGCCACGTTGTTCTCAGACATTCCTACTGCATACAAGATGTCTGCCACATAAGCCTCTCTCCCTTTCCAAGGAGAGATTTTGACAGCTACAGGACAGAGACATTTTTAAAGCCATGTTGTCCTTTAGGCTGACCTTTTAAAGGTCCCTGTCACTATCCCTACAAAACAGCACATGAAATTGCCCTTTTGTGGCACAATAGTTAAAAGTGCAATATTGCAGGCTCACTCTGTCCACAGCCTGGAGTTCGATCTTGATGGGGCTCAAAGTTGACTCATCCTTCCATCTTTTCAAGGCTGGTAAAATGAGGTCCCAGATTGTTGGGGGCAATATGCTGACATTGTAAACCGCCCAGAGAGTGCTATAAAGCACTGTGAAGTGGTATATGTCTAAATGGTATTGATGTTTTGTTGGGTCCCATTCCCTATGGCTTTGTATGATCTATTCCTGTTTGAGAGAAATGACTATTTATTCTTTTAGAAATATGAACTCCAATGACTTTCTTATTGTTATTATATTATATTAATGCTATGGAAATAAAATATATTAGCCTATATGTGTTCCATCTTCTATCATTTTGTACATAAAGCTTCTTTCATTGGGTTTCCCTTCTTGTAACACAACTTGTTCATGGGCTTTTTGGTGTGATATTTTTGGCTTGCTCTCTCTGTTGCATGGCATTTATCTTGCAGAACATCCCATGACATCCTGCCTCCCTTCCATTTTTGATTCTGCTCTTTTTTCTGTGGAAGGTAATTTCCAGCCTTAGCAGCATATGTAGACAAATGTGGACAGTTTGGGAACAGTACATATGCATGTATGTATGCATGTATGTATGCATGTATGTATGCATTCCCCTGGAATGAACAGGAAGTTACCTGAAGGCACTGCAAACTAATCCATTCTTAAATTAAAATTTTATGCTCTAGACTGACTCTATTTCTCTATTTCTATTTTCTATTCTCTGTAGGTAAGGTCTGCTGTAACTAAAACATATATGTCAATATTTATTTCACTTATTTATAAACCTTTCTTTCTTCAGTATATAATATCACAGATTTGGAGAGATTGTTCACGTTTACTCATAAATCTCTTTGACCTCAGTGGAGTTTGGAATCAAAATGAATAATTTGATCTGTGTATTACAGGAAAAGATATCTTGGAAAAGATAACAGAGTAACATTAAAAACAGAATTATGTATTCTTCATGTTACACCTAATCCAAAAATACATTTCATCATGAGTTACTGCTGTGGCAAGGCTAAAAGACTTTAAGAGTTGATGCTGTTGTAATAAAGATGGTACTTTTAATTAGTTTTGAAATTGATCCAGTAAATGAAAGTCAAAAGAAGAGGAGGGGGGCACATAATGATTTTATTCTGCAAGAATTTGACATTTGGCAATATTCTTTCTCCCTTCTTTGAATAGAAAGTTGAAATGTCAAAATATTTCATAAAAGAGCGCTTGGGAAATGTCTTCATTTGGAAGTACCACCATGGGAAATGTCTGGAATTTCAGTCAATATTCACTGTGTGTGTGTGTTTGTTTTTGTGTGTGTGTGTGTGTGTTTGTTTTGTGAAAAAAAATTCTGGGTTAGCCAGAACGATTTTATTTTAGAATTATTACCAACAAATGCATACATCTCTTTGAAACTTACCTTTTCTAGATGATAAATGTGGTTTCAATGAAACTACATTTTTAAATACAAAATCTTCAAATTGCAGATATATCTGGTCTGCTTAAATCAAGTTCAGTTTCTCAGTATTGAAATTAAATCATTTAAACTGTTGCACGTCTGCATTAAATTAAATTTTAAAACAAGAGGCTTTCTTTTATCAGAAGCCAATACATTAATCGGATGGGGTAAAAGACAAATAGCCCAGAGATGAGCAACTTTCTGATACCAAATGGCATCGCCCAATTTCACCTAGTGACCAAGTGCACTGCAGAATCACTAGAGCTTTAGTGGATTTTATGAGGTCTGGCATGAGAAATCATAAGATGTTGTCTGTTTATTACAGTTTTGTATCTCTTCAATTTTCAAAATGGCCCCATGTGGCTTATTAATACACACTGATAACCTTACAGATAAAGATCACATAACAAACTATAACAATATGATAAAAGAAAGCACCAATGTCTTAGAAAAAGACCCCACCCATGTCCTATGGGCGAGTAATCAAGCACATCCCAAAGGCTCTGAAAAATAAGATGGGTTCCGCCCTCCTTTGAAAAAGACAAGATAATGACTCTCTAATGACCTCTGGAGGGAGTCTATGCCATGGCACAGGTCTACTATCAAGAAAGACCACCTCCAGGCGTGTCTTCCACTCCCCTCTCTGAAGCATCTTCTGCCTCTATTTGACTGTCAGAAAATCCTTTTGTAGGCAAGTGGGGCTGTTACCACTGATCTCTGTATCTATTACAGTTTCATATTTTGTTCTCTTCTATTCAGATGCATACAAGGAAATAAAACATGCCATTTCCATATAGGAATGGAATTATGTCATTGAGCTATCTATACAATAAATTCATTAAAACATCATTTACGTCCGTCTAGAAAACACAAGGGATTTTTTTTTAAAAAGCCTTTGTTTATATACCTCTGCCTATTTTAGCTGCATAGAAAACGTCTGGTGTACTACATTCTTTTAACTTCTTGTTTATTGGTGATTCTTTGGTAATAACACATTTTAGAGAGTAGCCCCAAATTAATGAATAAATTATCATCATCATTTTAGCCACTGTCTATCCACTGCAGGATGAAGGCCTCTCCTGCATGTATCCAACCTATGCAGACTGGTCCTGAGCTTTCTATGGCCAATCTAACTTAATATGACTATATTTAATTTCTATTAGAAGATCCATGGAGAAAGACAATAGCATTAAGACTGTGCAGGGCTTTGGATATAATTGGTAAGAGATGTTTGGGCATATATGGGAGTGCAGATCTAGCACTTGATGAGATTTGCTAAATAAGCTTTGTTCGCAGCTGTATAATCTGAGAAGGTGATGGCCTTCTTTAAAATTTGTAGACCGCTGCAGTCTTTCTGCTCCCATTGCATTTGGAAGCATCTTTTTCCAATGGAATCCAACATTTTGCACAACCCTAAATGTGATTTCAGCTTTGCATGTAATGCTAGAAATCAGAAACAAACCGGAGTGCAGGTAGTCTTCAACTTACCACCACAGTTGAGCCCAAAATTTCTGTGGCTAAGCAAGACAGTTGAGAAGTGAATTTTGCCAAATTTTGCAACCTTTCTTACCATAGTTGTCGAGTGACTCACTGCAGTTGTGAAGTTAGTAACAGCTTGTTAAGTGAATCTGGCTTCCCCATTGAATTTGCTTGTCAGAAGGCTGCAAAAGGGGGGTCACATGACCTCGGGATAATGCAACCATCCTAAAAATGAACCAGTTGCCGAGCATCTGAATTTTGATCATGTGACCATGGAAATGCTGCAGTGGTTGTAAGTGTGAAAAACTGTCACGAGTCAATTTTTCCCAGTGCTGTTGTAACACTGAATGGTGACTAAATGAATGGTTGTAAGTAGAGGACTACCATACTGAGCAGAATGTAAAAAGTGAAAACTTGTTCACCTTTTTAAAAAGTGAATTTGTAGGAAATGGGAAATCTCATGCACTGCATATACAGGTCAAGTGTACTGAATTGGGTGGGAAAATAGCGTATTTTTATTTATTTCCCACTGTCCTGTTTTTGCTTTAAATTACCCGGAAATCTAAATCCTCTCTGCTTCCATGGACACTGACTGCTGCTTAGTGTTCTCTTGCCTGCCATATAAGGCTCATATTGATAGAATATTTAAAGATATGGTGACCACCTACATAATTTTTTTCATTTTTTTAAAGATCTAGTTTGTATTAACACAAAACAAGCTGTGTTTATAGCTC
>JANHFR010008250.1:26083-40010 GCA_032468015.1 Mimophis mahfalensis | reverse complement strand
GAGGGAGGGAGGGAGGGAGGCAGGGAGGCAGGAAGGCAGGAAGGCAGGAAGGCAGGAAGGAAGGAAGGAAGGAAGGAAGAAAGGAAGGAAGGAAGGAAGGAAGGAAGGAAAAGAAGAGCAATAGCAATAAGACTTATATACTGCTTCACAGTGTTTTACAGCCCGCTCTAAGCAGTTTACAGAGTCAGCCTCTTGTCCCCAACAATCTGGGTCCTCATTTTACTGACCTCGGAAGGAGGGAAGGCTAAATCAACCTGGTGTGACTTGAACTGCTGAACTGCAGGCAGCCAGCAGCCGGCAGCCAGCAGAAGTAGCCTGCAGTACTGCATTCTACCACTGTGCCACTGTGGCTCTTTGGTCCAAATATTCTTTAGCCAGACCTTCTTTGAATGTTAACATTCTTACCAATGGTTGATAATATGAATATGTAACAACCCTAATATTTAGGAGATCCTGTATTGAGTAACACCAGCTGGGAATTGAGCTCGACTCTCAGTAATTGAATTGTGATTATTTGCTGTCAAGCCAGTGTCAACTCTCAGTGACCTCATAGATAGACATTTTACAAGATGCAAAGCAACATACCCACATTCAAGGGCTGAAGCTGGGGGTCTGCACCAATTCTCTGCACCCTAGAGAACAGATGCCTGTGACTTTGAATGTCTGTTGAGCATCCATTGACTCAAAAGGGTTAGAGAAGAAGATTTAGGAATTCAACTCCGAGGCTGATGTATATCTAAGGACTTTGATGTCTGTGTTCTGAACTTGAGAGAATTGTGTATATATGATTTCTTGCTTGCTTGTTTGCAGTAAAGCATCTTCTGCTGCTGACTTGAATATATGAAATTTTACTGTTTTTGCTAGAGAAGAGCTGAGTTTCTGGAGAATCAGTAATTAGTTGCCATGCATTTATCTTGGTAGCAGTTTAGACTAGACTAGACTAGGCTAGGCTAGACTAGAACAGAACAGAACAGAATATTGGAATGAAGAACAGAACGGAACAGAACAGAACAGAACAGAACAGAACAGAACAGAATAGAATATTGGAATGAAAACTGGAATGGAATGGAATGGAATGGAATGGAGTGGAGTGGAGTGGAGTGGAGTGGAGTGGAGTGGAGTGGAGTGAAATGGAATGGAATGGAATGGGATAGAATAGAATAGAATAGAATAGAATAGAATAGAATAGAATAGAATAGAATAGAATAGAATAGAATAACTGTATTGGCAGACGTTAAAATGAAATTTCATTGCATACAGCTCTCAAAGGGTCACCAACTCCAATGTACACTATATAAACATGACAAAATAAATACAAAATTAGGTATATACCCACATATATTATATGACAGAGAGAAACAACACCATCTAGTTTGGATGTATCCATGTACATGGCAAGAAAAACTAATCTTGCGAGTTGCCCATTGAAGTAGTTGGCCATTGCCTTCTTGAGATGCTTTTGCATTCCTGGTAAACTTCCATGGTGGAACTAATCTGGATTTGGTCTTCCTTCAGGCTATGTCCAAAAAGAGTCTGTCAGATCAAGAACAAGCAAACCTTTCTCGGATTAGCTACATGTGGAAGGAAAAGGAGATACCCACAGACCAGCTAATTATACACAAAGTATTGAGTGCACGGAGGTGGATAAGATAGGATAGAATAGAATAGAATAGAATAGAATAGAATAGAATAGAATAGAATAGAATAGAATAGAATAGAATAGAATAATACTCCCTAATACTCCCTATCTCTCTATCTCTTAAAATATGATAGGGAAGATACTGAGTATTTTAAGAGTTGGGACTGTTGGGACTGTTGGCTAGATAAAAGAGGAGGAAAAGGGATGATGGGCCACCAGATTGAAAAAGGGAAACATATAAGTAATGTATAGTAATGTCAAGGAATGAACTATGTATGTACTATAGTTAGTTAAGAAATAATTGCTAACTTGAAACCTGCGTTGTGAGTATTAATCTTACAAGTGTGGGCAGACTGTATGTAGGTTCTACCAGTGTGAGTGCATTTGTATGGAAGCGGGGAGGGGTGTGTGGATGGATGGGACTGGGGTTGGGTTTTAATTTATGTAAATACCTTAATAAAGATATTATTTTTTTTTAAAAAAGAACAAACCTCTCCCTTTGAGTTTAGAGAGAATTCTGAAAATGCTTTCCTAGCTGTAACTAGGAAAGCATCTTCCTGAACATCAGGAAAATAAGAGGTGCTTCCTATTTGGAATGTTGACCTTTACAAAGGTATCTTATCTGACCCTGCAACTGTCCTCCCCCCACAGTGTAATGTGCCTGAAGGTGGGCTTGTCCCCAAATCCCTCTATCAAACAGATGAAGAGTCTGAAACAGCAGATCATATTCGTCTCTGGACGGAAACCATCTACCACTCTGCAAATATTTTCAAAGGGGCTCCCCAGGAGGTAAGACCGAAGAGCATCTTCTGTTCAGTGGAAGGTACAATAGATACATCCTGCTCAGGGGTAGGATTCAATTTTTTTTACTACCAGTTCTGTGGGCGTGGCTTAGTGGGCGTGGCTATGCTGTCAGCCAATCAGAGGTGGTATTTGCCGGTGTCAGCCAATCAGAGGTAGTATTTGATGGTTCTTGGAACCAGTTAAAATTATCGCTACCGGTTCTCTGGAACCTCTCCGAACCGGCTGAAGACCACCTCTGGTTCTGCTTTTCTAGGCCACCCAACAGTGACTTGATTAAGATCCTGGAGAAATAGGAAGAAAGAAGAACTTTTTCAGGTTTTCCAGCATTCTGGCACAGGCACATGCAGACACATATGTTCCGGTTTGGGCACTCGGTGCTTAAAAGGTTCGCCATCACTGATCTAGATTATTTGGCTCACGACCCAGCCAGGCCAACTTAGCAGGAAAACCCTCCCAAGGTTGAGCGGATCTTAGAAGGTCTAATTTCATCAGCAGCCTTCCTGAAGTAGATTTAGATTTATTTCAATTTATATACCGCCCTTCTCCCGAAGGACTCAGGGCGGTGTACAGGGCTATTAAAAACATACAATATAAAAATTAAAACAATATTAAACAATATAAGCCTCACAAACAAGTTAAAATAAATTAAAACTCCCCACCCCATCAGTCCAGGCCGGCTGATGCCAATAAAAACATTTTCAGCTCTTGACAGAAGGTTTGGAGGTCAGGCGCCATACGTAACTCCACCGGCAACATGTTCCAATGGGCGGGCGCCCCCACTGAGAACGCCCTCCCACTAGGTGCAACCCGCCGGCACTCCCTAACCGCCGGCACCTGAAGGAGGCCCTCCCTGTGGGAGCGAACCGGACAGAGGGAAGATGACAGCGGCAGCAGGTGTCCCCTCAAATACTCCGGTCCCAAGCCATTCAGGGCTTTATAGGTCATAACCAGCACCTTGAATCTCACGTGGAGGGCAACTGGAAGCCAATGCAGCTCACGGAGTAGAGGTGTTACGTGGGACTATCGGGAAGCTCCCATCACAACTCGCGCGGCCGCATTCTGCACTGGCTGAAGCCTCCGCGTGGTCCCCAAGGGCAGCCCCGTGAAGAGCGCATTGCAGTAGTCGAGGTGGGAGGTCACCAGCGCATGAGTGACTTATGCCCGAGCCAGGTAACTGGCTCGGGCATAAGATTTCTCTGTCTTCTAATCTAGGTCGTCGTAGAGATCCTGGAAGGTGAATCTGTGATCACTTGGGATTTTGACATCCTCAAGGGAGACGTGGTATTCAGCCTCTTCCATTCCAAACGAGCCCCCGAGACTGTCCGGAAGGAATCTGCCATGCCAACTGCTTTGACCTCTGGGGAAAACGTACAACTGATTGGCAAGAGTTGGATCCTGGGAGTGGATTACAGCCGCGTGGAGACTCCCTTGGTCTGCCGTGAAGGCGAGAGCATCCAGGTCAGATAGCTCCCCTCCGCAAAACGGTTCGGTGCCGCTGGGCCTAATTGTGAGGAGAAAGCTCGCTTTTGCTATAGGTGTGAGCCAGTTCCATGGAATTCTTACACAGGCGAGAGATTTCCTCAGGCTCCACGCCAGTGGGATGCATTTGATCCGTTGGTGGTTAGGAAGCTTTCCAGGGCACTCGGTTCATCGAGATGATCAGGCCTCTGAGATTTGTAATGTACCTAAGTGTGAAGAGTGTTTTGCCACGCCTAATGGTACATGAATTAAGTTAATGCATTAAGAAATGGATTGCAGGGCAAGTAGAAAAACTAAAAGATAATGCAGTAGTAAGTAATTATAAATATCATGTGAAAGAGGTGAGAGATAGATTGGCAGGTAGGCAGCCAGGTAGGTAGGCCCAGCAGGCAAGCAGACAGTCAGTCAGATGATAAATAAATAGATGATAGATAGATAGATAGATAGATAGATAGATAGATAGATAGATAGATAGACAGACAGACAGACAGACAGACAGACAGACAGACAGACAGACAGACAGTCAGTGAGTGAGTGAATGTCCAGGTAGTTAGAAGATGCAGCCCTCTCTGTTTCAAAATTACTCAATTACTCTCCACTTTTTCATTTCCATTCACTGAGTCGCTTTCTAGTAAATGGAAATATAAGCTCTAAAATTAGGTAGTCAACAGTTCACATTAGTATCAAGGAAACATCAAGGAGGCATACTGGCCTTTCAACAGAAGGTAAACAATAATTGAGCTATGTAAATATATGTGTTATAATGGCCACAGATGAATGATTTTTTTTTGGTAAAGTAAAGTTAAAGTAAGTAGGTAGAATTCAAGTTTTGCAAAATAAATGCAACTGGAGGAAGGGATCAGAAGAGGTTGACTAGAAGTGGGGATGCAGTTCTGTAGAAAGAGACAAATAAAATCAAAACAAAAGCTTTGAAGAAACCCCCAGACAAAGCTCTACTGAACCAGCATGAATAGCAAAGCATAGAATGACAATCCATCAGTCTAAGCAAGAGCTGAGACAATGCAACATCTACATGGCTGTCAAGTCTCCCATTTTGGTCAGGAAACTACTGTATTTTACCCTCTTTCCCACTGTCCAGTATTTTCCTGTAAATCTCCTGCATTAAATAATTTTTTAAAAAATCCTCTGCTCTGCCACTCCAAACTGTTCCAAGGCGTTATCGCTCTATACGTGAGTCCATAGTGTGAGTCTATGGAAGGAGGAAAGACTGAGTGGTGCTGCTATGTCACTTCCTGTCTGCATTTCTTGGGTCCTGCCTGATAGCTACCTTTGGATTCGGCACGCTTTTCTGCTTTGCGCAAACTCCTCCCGGGTTTCTGTGAGTGAGTCTTGACAGCTATGCATCTAGCATTAAATAATGCTGACTTCCACGAAAGCATTTTTATAATTTATTAACAACACATGGAAAACCCAACAGTGTAAAACAGCTTGGAGTAGTTTATGAATCGATGGAAAGATTTCATCAAAATATATCTTGCTCTTGAGAATGGATGGAACTCTGAAGTGGCTTGATGTAAATACTCTGGAATCATCTAATTTTCATCATCTCACTTTATTTCTACAAGATTTATTCCTACCAGTGTTAAGAAAACGGTACTTTCCCTCGTCTATCGTTCTGAAAGTCTACACAGCTTTTAGTACTGAGCTGTGAGCACAGCTAATCCATCCATCCGCTCTCAGTTAGATAAGCATTCCTTCCATTTTCATTTTTTCCTCCTCAAAGGATTCTGCAGTTGTCTAAGATTTGGGGTTTAGTATAATTGGGTTTGAGATTTTGCAGTAAAGTGACAAGGCTCTTTTTTTTAGCATCTGTAATTAGAAAGATTAGACTCTAGGTATTAAGATCATAAGAATTTGCTGTTAGTTGCAAAATCATGTCTGACCCATCACGACCTCATGGACAATACTCCTCCAGGCCTTCCTGTCCTCGGCCATCCCCCGGAGTCCATTTATGCTTGCACTGACTGCTTCAGTGACTCCGTCCAGCCACCTCATTCTCTGCCATCCCTGTCTTCTTTTGTCCTCAATCTTTCCCAGCATTAGGCCCTTCTCCAATGAGTCCTTCCTTCTCATTTGGTGGCCAAAGTATTTGAGTTTCATCTTCAGGATCTGGCCTTCTAAAGAGTAGTCAGGGCTGACCTCCTCTAGGACTGGCCAGTTTGCTTGCCTTGCAGTCCAAGGGACTCGCAAGAGTCTTCTCTAGCACCATTTTTAAAAGGCATATGATCTTAATAATAAATAATATAATCATCCTAGTAAAAAAATCATAGGCTGGACCAGAAGACTTCCAAGGTTCCTTTCAGCTCTATTCGGATTGATTGATTGAGATTAAGTATCCAGGTCATTAATTGTGGAGAGGTTTCTGTTGCTTCCAAATGTATGTCGACAAATGTATTTTGTCATCAAGAGTTTAATGATTAAAACAGATGTGCCATTAGATGTTGTTGTTGTACCCATTCAGTCATGGCCAACTTTTGGTAACTTTATAGGCAAGTGCTCCCCAAGCTAGAGATTACTTTATGAAAAATCCACAGAACCAGTTTCTCTCCACCTTAATTTTTTTCCCCGTCAAATGAAACAAAAATGACAAATTCAAACAAAGAAAATAAGAAAATCAAACTGTGACATACCTGTATGTTTACGCATGACCCCTTAAAGATAGACTGAGGTCCACAGAAGTTAAGTGAGGATTATAACTGTGAAAGTTAATAGATGAGACAACTGAATCAGGTAACATATTCCAGACTTTGACAATTACAAAACCTGAATTTTTACAATTGAGTTTAGAGTGTTTTACATTAAGTTTAAAGCAATTGTTCACAATTGCTTTACAATTAAAGCTTTAAAAAGTCATTTACAGGTAAAGCGATACTATGTACAATTTTGTATTTAATAGTCTGACCATGAATGTTGCAGTTCTAAACTATCCAAGTTGAAAATTTCAACCATGGTAGCATAAGGTATTCTATTGTGGACAGAATAATGCAAGACTTTTCCTGTAAAGTGCTTCTGAACTGTATTAATATCCAATACATGTTAAGGATTCCAGACAGAATCCGCATTCCAGATATCCTTCCATTCTGCCTTACTTTTAGATTTAGATTTAGTGAAAAACACCCTGCATCATTATAGAGGTGCACTTATACCTGAAGCAAAATTGCAAACAGATGAGATGCAACAGCAAACTGCATTGCTAAATGGTTACATCTTGTTGTACCATGAGAGCCACGAATAGAATTTAGGTTTCTGGACTTTCCTAATGCTATTCCCTTCCCTTTGCTGCCCTTAAAAACTATTTTAGGTGAGCTTCAAAACATTAGAGATTTTCACTGGGTTCTCTATGTAGAAGAGAAAGAACTGACACTCATTTTTTTATTTCATGTTGGATTATGCTCTGTGCTTTTCTAATCGGTACTATGAATGGAAGTTGCTTGAATGTAATGAGAATATAGGTAGCCCATAGTTTACAACAGTTTGTTTAGTGACTGTTCAAAGTTACAAAGCTGCTGAAAAAAGTGACTTATGACCATTTTTCACAACTATGACCATTGCAGCGTTCCCACAGTCACGTGACCAAACTTCAGTGCTTGACAATTGGCTCATATTTATGATGGTTGCAATGTCCTGGGGTCATGTGATCACCGTTTGCAACCTTCTGACCAATAAAATGGATTCATTTAACAGCCATGTTATTAACACGAATCAACTACGGTGATTCATTTAACAACTGTGGCAAGAAAGGTCATTAAATGGGGGAAAACTCACAAGAAATTTTTCACTTAGCAACATACATTTTGGGTACAAGAGCGGTCATAAATCGAGGACTACTTGTATATGCTTATGTGGATTTTTCAATTTCCTAATTCTGTGTCACCTGAAAACATTTCAGTAAATAAGTTGCATCATGGTCAGATGGCATATAAATTTAATTAAATAAATATTGTGTTGAATGTTTGTTTCCTATATGTAAATTTATATACTTCTGTCTCACTGATTAAGGTGACCTACCTTCTGAAACATTTTCATGTGTGCATTTTGTATAAAGGGAGTTTGGTATAATTTCTTTCTCCTTACTATAATCCCATCACTGGAAAGGAACTTTTTTGCAATGCTTTTCCTTCTAGGTTCTGTCAAGAGAAAGTGCAGTAAGTAGAAGTCTAGGTACAACATGTTCAGAACCTCAAGTGTCAGATTTGACATTTGGAAAATCAAAATAACCATCATAGTGAGACAAAGAGGGAAGAGCCAGAATAGAAGCTTATATGCTTTAAAACCTCTAACGAAAATTCTCATGCTAGTAAAAGTCTCAGCAGATGGTAGTACTTGGCCAACATAATCTGGAACAGAAACTCGCAGTGATGGCCTTGGTTTGTGCTCGCATAGGACACTATGAGGGAATACCATATTTGATGCCTGCTTGGGAAATAAAAATTAATCCCAGAAAAAGGCAAATTATTTATCTTCTGCAACCAGTAAAACCACATGGATGTCATCAGGCTTGACTTGAAAGAGGCTTTAGTAAAATAATAGAGTCCTAGAAATGCAGTCATTTAATTGTGTTATTGAAGAAACACGTTCCATCCACATCAACAGATGACAGACAGTGCGGTTAGTGAAAACAGAGTTATCCATAATTGATTCAGAGAATCAAGGGAACAAGAACAAGAAAAGCATTAGAAGTGACAGGATAGGAAATATCCCTTCAGAAGAATGAGTGGATCCCCCCCCCTACAAATGGAGAGTTAAAAACATTTATTTATTTTAAAATGAAACAAGTTTCAAATGCTATCTACCTGCTTTGGGACCATAACTATGAATTCTGAGATAGATAGATAGATAGATAGATAGATAGATAGATAGATAGATAGATAGATAGATAGATAGATAGATAGATAGATACTGGGATAGATACAGAGATAGAGAATTGGGAAATAAATTGATTTCATACTATCCTATAGCTGTTGAGATTATAGATATATTGGAAGATAGGTAGGTAGGTAGGTAAGTAGGTAAGTAAGTAAGGTGAGTAGATCTAGATCTATCTACCTATCTATAATCTCAACAACTATAGGATAATATGAAGCTATCTGCCTGCCCAGCTATCTACCTATTTATTTATAATCTTCTTATCTATATTTTTGACTGCTATAAGATAGTATAAAGCCAGTTTTCTTCCCAATTATTTTATGTTAATAGTGAACTCTTGATTTAAAAAAAAAATTGGTTCTGGGATCATCAATTTTGAGCAGCATTCTTAAGCCAAGAAAGGTTATTTCTATGTGAAAGTACGGTATGTGTACATTGATTCCACAACAGATAAGGCCATGTGCTCATCCGTGGCTATGAAGAAAAGCCATTTGAGCATGATTACTAGCTTTGTTCTTTGCCTGCCGTGTTTTCTTTCAACTTAGCTCCAACTTCCTCAGCATTTCTGATCTTTTGTGGACAGGCACTTCTACATGCTGAATCTATGGCTTGTCTTTCTGTCCTCTAAGGCCTGTCTTCCACCTTATTACTGAGAGGACAGACCAGCTCATCTACCTCACAGTCGTGCACTCAACTGGTAGATTTTCATGGAATTAGACATTTTAACTCCTGTGGATACTGAATGGAAACGCTTTCAAGATCCATAATTTGTTTTTGATTTTTTTAAAAAAAGAAAAATAGTCTCCCATCCCTCCACAGCTATTTTTACATGTTCTACAAAATAAGGATTACAGCTCAGGGTGGCACACTCTTTATTTATTGGGGTAAAAACGAATGCCTATGAGTAATAGAATTCCTCCAGATGGAGTTTTCTACTTTGACATCAAGACATGTCCAAAAAAAAAAAAAGATGGATCGGGAAATCATATTAATTATACAGTAATGAATGGGTGGAATTGACTTTCCCACGAATGGTGGGAAATAATCAGCTGGCAGGGCAGCATGCGGAGAAAAAGGGAAAGGCAATCATTGGCTTTCCCAATTAGTGGGAGGTGTACCTAAGGCTTTTGTGAGGATGCTGATTGGTGCCCGTTGACTCATCCTGGCAGCTGCATGGTGTCTCATTAACTCTACCCTGATTATAAAGTTGTAGGAAGGTCCTATTGTTCTCTTTATGTCTTAGACAATGCTGTCCAGAGGAGAAATTACATGGAAAGTTTCAAGAAATAGAGCATTTCTGTGTCCATGCCTCAGCTTGAAAGCAAAGCTGCTTTTCAAAATCTGTAGAATCCCATTACATTCAATACGCTTTTATTTTTCAGATTTAGGAAGAAAATGAAAAACTCATCCTACTGGTAAACTTTAATTCAGGAATATAATCTATTTGATTTGTGCTTGGCTTACTCCATTGACATTTATTTCAGTTTCACAATTAGATCCAATATATTTAAGGGAAGGGCTTTAAAAAAGCTGGGATTATTTTAAAGGTAGTTTTTTAAAAAAATAAATAAATAAATAAATAGCAGCATACCTTAATGTAATGCCATAGAAATGAACTGCTACCTCTTTTGAGCCGATTTACATGTAGCTAATTTATGTGAAGCTAAAATTATTGATATAGTTGAGGGGTGGGGGTTACAGAAGAGGAATTTAAAGTAAGCCAGTAAAGGCTTTTTATGACAAAAAAAGGAGCAAAGGAGATAAAACATCTTTTAGTCCAGGAGCCCCCCAGTCAATGGAGCTTAATCAATCCAGATAGATATAAATAACCTTGTCTCGAGGCACTCAGCAGTCTACTTGTTATCAGGATGACATCACTAATTGATGCCTCATTCACAGATTGTTTAAATAGATGCATTTAATCAAAGGTGACCACTTCTAGTGGCATCTTCCCTATTCATACACTCTTTTTAATCTTTCAGTAGATGGAAGCCTGTTCCCTCTGGCACTGACGACTAATGACCAAGTAAAAAATAAATGACTACAGCTTCCATTCTTTTCCAAGCTCTAGATTAAAAGAATGAAGCAATTTGATGTATCCTGCATCTCTCTTTCTTCTCTTCCCCTCATTCCACTCAAGAATAGAATAGAATAGGACAGGACAGGACAGGACAGGACAGGATAGGATAGGATAGGATAGGATAGGATAGGATAGGATAGGATAGGATAACAGAGTTGGAAGGGACCTTTGAGGTCTTCTAGTCCAACCCCCTGCTTAGGCAGGAAATCCTATAGCACTTCAGACAAATGGTTGTGCAATCTCTTCTTAAAGACTTCCGGTGTTGGAGCATTCACAACTTCTGTGGGTAAGTTGTTCCACTGATTAATTGCTCAATCAGGAAATTTCTCCTAAGTTCTAGGTTGCTTCTCTCCTTGATTAATTTCCCTCATTGCTTCTTGCCCAGCCCTCAGGTGCTTTGGAGAACAGCTTTGACTCCCCCTTCTTTGTGGTAGCCACTGAGATATTGGAACACTGCTATCATGTCAGCCTTAGTCCTTCTTTTCATCAGACTAGACATACCCAATTCCAGCAACCGTTCTAGCCCATTGATCTGTCAGAATTCCATCTTCAGCAAGATGTCTCATAATACAATACCATTCACAGCTGACCAGCCTAGAAGGCAGATATAGAATCCACATCTACATACTAGTGAGATGCTCTAGCCTCTTGTTTGGTTTGGATGATAGAAAAAATAATAACCCTCTTAAAACCAAGGCAGAAATTGTTGCAGCATGGCTAAGAACAGAGGAAACTTAACATCGTTCTGCAGAATCTTAAAGTCTGGAATTTCTAGAAAGAAGGAAACTCCAAGGAAATTAAATCACAGGAAGAGACACTTCAGGTACTGATTCTGAAGGAATAAATAAATAAGTCTAGGAAGGAATTTGGGTCAAAATGTTTATGTTTATTTCTCTGTGTTATGAAAGTCTATTGCACCTAATTTTATGTACTTCAGCCCCTTTATGTTTATTCCAGATTATTCATGAGGAAATAGTTCATCTCTCAAATTTTAGGTGGTATAATATATTGGAATCCTACTAAAGTCTCTTTACAGCAAATCCTTTTTATTAGTGGCAAACTAATACCAGCTCATGGTCTGCCTGGAACTCTGTATTTTGTTATGTAATTCTCTTCTAAGGCCATTACTTTCCTTTGATTTGAACAGCTCTATATCTATCTCCTTCAACTGGGAAAGTTGAAATGTATTATTATAAGTCTTTTAATATTACATTTTATTTCTTTATTACTTCTGGGGTTGACTTATTTCCCAAGGAAAGGATGAAACTTCTTGTTACCTTAACCCTTAGAAATCAAGAAGTATTATTTCCCTATTAGTTGATGATGATGTTTGCCCTTTTAATAACCAGAAAGGCAGCATTGGGTACTAGATGTCTATCTCTATAATCCACTATAGATGTCTATAATGGGCTTGAAAAGATGAACATTACAGGTAGTAATGTAGACTTATGACAACAATTGAGCTCAAAATGTATGTTGCTAAGTGAGTTTTGTCTCATTTTACAACTTTTCTTGCCATTGTTGTTAAGTGAATCATTGCAATTGTTATGTTAGTAACAGGGTTGTAAAGTGAATCTGTCTTCCCAATTGACTTTGCTGGTCAGAATGTCACAAAAGCTGATCACATGACTCCAGGATATTGCAACCATCATAAATGATGGTTAATGAGCCATGGTGGCGCAGTCATTAGAATGCAGTACTGCAAGCTACTTCTGCTGCCTGCTGGCTGCCTGCAATTTGGCAGACCAGATTCACCAGGCCCAAGGTTGACTCAGCCTTCCTTTCTTCCGAGGTCGGTAAAATGAGGACCCAGATTGTTGGGGGCAATATGCTAACTCTGTAAACTGCTTAGAGAGGGCTGTAAAGCACTGGGAAGCCGTACATAAGTCTACATGCTATTGCTATAAATATGAACCAGATGTCAAGCATCTGAATTTTGATCATGGGGCTGCTGCAAATGTCATAAGTGTATAAATGGTCATAAGTCAGTTTTTCAGTGCTGTTGTAACTTTGAACTGTCACTGAATGAACTGTTGTAAGTTGAGGACTAGCTGTAGTGAGATACAGATATCCAAAGCAGGAAGTACGCCTAAGATTTGAAGACCCAGAGGCCTTCTGGAAAAATATTTTTGAGACCCCCCCAGCCCCCTCCCCCCTAATTTTAGGCGTGGAGTAGAGTTTCACCATAGTATCATATCATAAAATATAGTTTTTAACCAGAAATAAAGAACAGAGGAAACCACATATTATTTTAAGTTAACCATTTTAAGGACAGATATTTACCATCAGATACCTGAGATCTCAATTCCTCAGTTCAAGGCTAGTTTATGAGAACCTGGCCTGCCACACTGACAGAAAATATGCTGAACTACCACCAAGTACCAAAGCTAATATCTAAAGTAGATTTCTAGAAATGTCCCTTTTAATTCTTTTCTATATTAATAGAGGTGGGTTTTTTCAGCTCTCTGACACTCACTGGAAAGACTTGTTAGCATAGTAATTCACACAATTGCCAATCGTTAGTACAAGACATTAATATTCCCATTTTGCAATGATGTACCTATTTCCTGTTTTATGTTATCAATTTTTTAATGTAATATTAAAATAACATTAATAATTCAGGGCATTAAATCTTTATTAAGATTTTCTAGGTCTCTAATTCTGTTGAAATCTGTTTTTTTAAGTTCAAAGTGTGTTTGGCTGATTATATCTAGAGTAGAGTTGCTTCTGGCAGTGCTATGTAGAATAACCTTGTGAGAAAATAAGTTTAACAGCCCCTCCTCAAGAAGCCTGCACTGGACCCAGCTGTTTTAGACAACTTTCGTCCTGTCTCCAACCTTTGCTTCATGGCGAAGGTTGTTGAGAGCGTGGTGGCTCATCAGCTCCCTCAGTTCCTGGATGAAGCAGATTATCTAGACCCGTACCAATCGGGCTTCAGGCACCGAGACGGCATTGGTCGCGCTGGTGAATGATCTCTGGCGGGCCAGGGACAGGGGTTGCTCCTCTGTCCTTGTCCTATTAGATCTCTCAGCGGCTTT
>JANHFR010008247.1:32337-44247 GCA_032468015.1 Mimophis mahfalensis | reverse complement strand
AAATTGAGGACCCAGATTGTTGGGGGCAATAAGCTGACTTTGTAAAAATGCCGCTAATAATAAGCAGGCATATATAAAGAATGAAAGCTATTGCTAAGCGCATTGATTGGTTCTTCACAGATCAGGGAATCCTTTTAGTCTTCGGAGAAAGGCGGCATATAAATGGGATTAAAACAACAACAACAACAACAACAACCCCCCCAAAACAACTCCCAGAATTCCCCAGCCAGCATGGTGGCTGGGAAATTCTGAGAATTGAAGTCCAACATATCTTAAACTTGGTATCTCTCAACTTAGTCAGTTTGCACTGCTGTTTTATATGAGCCTAATACTATTGAAATTATTGGAATTTATCCTCAGAGATGTCAAATAAAATATTGCAAATATAGGTACTTTATAGATTGCATAAGTTAGTTACAAAGCCATCTATAGTGAAACAAGGATATACAAAAATGCTGGCCTGAATATACTCATATTCCTTTTTCTGATTGCACCTATTCATTAATCCAATATGAAAAAGCCTCTTTCTGGTTTATCCCTGTCTGCCTATTTTCTGTGCTGTGACTGTGGGCACCAGTCCACATTACCCATGAACACTCATAGTAAGTGTTCAAAATATATTTACCAAATATATAAATGTATGCCTATTTAGAAAACATTTGAATAAAGTCAGTGAGCTTTATATAGGTACTAGCTGATTACCCAGCTTTGCCTGGGTATAGACGACTGGAGAAGCCTCTGAGGAGAAAGGTCTGGGACATGTCTGTAAACTGTAGATTAGTATCTCTATAGCTCCACGCCCTCTCCAAATCATCCCAGCTTAGACCTAGGCCTGGAGAAGCCTCTGAGGGGGAAGGTCTGGGACACATCTGTAAACTGTAGATTAGTATCTCTATGGCTCCATGCCAGCCTTCCCACCCACCAGCCACACTCTGTTTTATATATATAAAATTAGTTACCATATCTCATTGTGACTGCAGGATCAGACAAATGGACATAAGAATGAGGCTGGTAATAAAAACACTGGATCAGGGAATCCTTTTAAAGTGCCTTCTTCACCTTATCCCACAAATGAATCTGCACAACTGTGATGTCTTGGTTGTTATTATTTTTATCCTCCAAAATAAAAATAAGGGACTAAGAATTAACCTTTCATGAATCTTCTTGTAGAGATATGAGCAAGAAAGATATCATGGTTGTACCCATACCTCAAGTTGTTCCACGCTCCACTGATCTCTTCTGGTAAACTAGCCATTTGTGTATCTCTTGTATGGATTAAAATAGTATAGGAAATGCAGCTGCAACCACCTTTACAGACAGCGGGCCAGAAGAAGCAGAGCTACGGAGATTTCCAATGCAGGATAAGCTAACCTCTGTTTCCTAGAAACTAAGAATATGGTACCCACCATTGGAATTGTAACCCCTGCACTGACGGATAGGGTTGCCATGCCGGACGTCTTGACGTCTGCTACGTCTGCAGTGAGGAAAGAAGTAGCCAGATCAGCAACTGAAATCTCAGATTCTGCCACCAACAGGAGAAACAGCAAATGATAGCAAGCCCTTGCAATCCACTTCAATATTTTACTTTTCTAGCCTGTACCCACACAGAGAATCTTTCAGTAATTCTCAGCTAATAATGAAAAATCTCGAACATCTTCCAAGAACCAGTATGCTGGCTTGCAAGGAAGTTACTAGTTTACCATTTCTAGTTTGGGTAGAACAGCATAGGTAATGCTCAGGGTATAGGATGTGCTTGTGGTAGCTGAACCCAGCCCCTTACTCCTACGACATTCATCACGCTGTCCAATGGAATGTAATTATCTGCGTCTCTGTGCACGCCAACTAAAACTGTCAGAACCTATTTCAAATTAAGAGCCGAGTGTCAGAGTGGGAGGGTTAAGTTTCAAACTCTGACAACATCTGTGTATAAGAAAATGCTGCTTCTGGTTGTTGTTGTTTTTACCATAGGCTTAAAACCAAAAGAGATAAGAATAAGACTGGATATGTGATGAACAAACAAGGATTAAATAATCAAGTCAGTGACCCGAATGAAAGAAGTACATCACAGACTCATAGGCAGAGTCAGCCAGTTCGGACTGGTTCAGGTGAAGCAGTTGTTAAAATACTGCCCAGTTTGGCGAATCTACTTGTCATGTAGAATTATAAGGTAATTGCTCTCTTCCACTCCTTAGAAATAGTTAATAATACAGTAGTTCATAATTTTGCTTCCAAAGGATTACTCACTCAAAGCTTCATCAGCACTTGAAGTGCTGTGTGCCTGATCTAATAGTAAAAGCTTTATTTTACAACTACTTGCACAGTGAAGACACATTCAATCCTAAACGTAGACAGATGCTCTTCCATTAGTAATGAATTTCATAGCATTACCTTGCCATCCCTGAAATGATATAAAGTCCATTTTTATTTTGGGGAAGTTTTTTTGGTACAATGATAGCTGAACACTTTAAAAGATGCTATGGGCTTACTACCATGAAAGATGCCTTGAGGAACATCCATTATGATATTATCTGCACTGTACCTCCAGGCAGCTAAAGAGGTACCATGAAGTTGTCATTAGCTGTTCCATGGTTTGCCCTCTTCTCTTAGCACAAATTTCATGATGCTGCTGACAATGACAGAATCAGGGCATGGCATCTACCCAGCTCCAGTGGGCTCTTGATGCTGTTGCAGGCATGCCTCTCTATATTTGGTCATTGGCCCTAGACATCCACAGGGGTTAATCCAGCTTTAGATTAGTCTCTTTCAGAATTGCCTGCACAGAAATATTGTCAATCCTTCTCTTACTGCTATTTATTTATTATTTTTGGGGTGCAAATGGGCTTTAATTGTAAATTGCTTCTGAGGAGTCAATGGGATTTATTGCCTCTGTCACCTCAGCTGTGGAATGTTGGCGGTTACGACACAATATATTGCTTTTCAATAAATTCAGCCTCCGATGTCTTACTTTCCTTGGTGGTGGGAGCAGAATTCTTTGCTGGTCCTGCCCCATCCTTTCATTGGGGTGGGGCATTTGCACCAGGAAACTGAGGGTTGGTTAAACCTTTCATTTCCGGGGGTATTGCGTATACCCCCAAGGCCTGGGGAAAGGAAGAGTGGCTGGAAGGTGGGCTGGGTGTGATGAGTGACAGTGAGTTGGCCACGCCCACCCAGCCAGTAATTAGGGCAGAGAGCCAGTTGTTAAATTATATGAATCCCACCACTGCTCTCAGGTCATATAAAGAAAGCAAATGAAGATTAATTCAGCCGATGAATACAGGAGAGAAGAGTGAAGAAGTTGAGCGGAACAAGAGGAATGAGAAAATTGTGGATGGGTGAAATTGATGAAAATATGCAGAGAGAGAGGTGAAAAGTTTACAGAGCAAACAGCAGTGCATAAAGTGGTAGATGGTTGCAATGAAAAGAAAATGATGGAGAAAAGGATGGAGTGTTTACGTAAACTAGACTTAGTGAGATTTCCTCCCTCGTCTGCCCCACTTTCTCTCCTGAGTCTCATTTTTATTGTTTATTGCTCTTTTTTCTAAAGATTCCATAACTTTGCTTAACCTGAAAGGGAATGGTATAAATATATGTATAGCCCATAGGTTACTCATAGGCTATAACATGAGATTCATAAGCGGTCGCAGATGGAATTATGCCTGTGAGACATAAGGACAATGTTGCTAATTTTCTAAACTGTCATCAGGATTCCGCTGTACAACCAGCTCAATATAGTTGTAGATCTTTTTAGAAATAATCCCTTTTCTATGTTCTAAGTCCCTCTTCTTGTCGTCCCCCCCCAGGTTTTTGGGAAGTCTCTTTGCTAAGGATTTCCCATCCAGAGCTGCATGATGCAATGGCAATCTTTCCAGTCTCTTGGAAGTACCTCTTGGAAGAAGCAGAATAGCGGGAGCAGGACTTGCCATCCCAGGCACAGTAGGGATCTCTGGCCAAGCAGCAGTCAGCACAGGCTTCTCCGTACACATCACAGCGGTGAAGGGCCAGGTGCGTTAGCCCAATGGCTGAGGATACATAGAGCTGTTGCTGTTGGGGCATAGTAACATTCAGATATTGACAGAGCTACAGATTATTCTGCTCCCACAATTCACCAGCGAAAGGGATGGTGGTGATACAGATTCCCCTGAGAAAAAGTGGAGAGAAACACTGCCTTGCCCAGAGTGGCACCTCAATAACCAAGAACTTTTGGACTAAACCCAAGGCAGGTATAGATACTCAAAGAAATAGAAAAGTGCTAGCATTGAAGGAGGGGCCACCTCCAAGTTTCTTAACCTTTTGCCAAGAAGAACACTAGTTAGGGGGAAAAACACACTTTCAATGAACCAGCTCTGAAGCTGATTTAGAAATTGTCTTAGGAAGTGTCCCAAAGATGCTTCAGTTCTGAAGAAGCTTCTTGAATGAAAAGCAAAACATTTTCAAAGAAAAAACCCCCAAGGAAGTGCAATTGCCTTTTGGAAAAAGCACCTTTGGGACAACCAAGACTTGGATGATTGAGAATCTCCATAGGAAGGAAGAGAGTACTCACCCTTTTGGAAGAGATGGTCATAGTTTTGATTGGGGCTGGAACCTGTAGAGAAATCAAACAGTTAATCAATAATGGTTAATCCATATATAAAAGTGATGGTCCCTGAAATAATTTAGGGACAGTAGACCAATTAATGTGTTGCATCCATGCCAGTTAAAAATATTATATGAAAAGCTGGGAGAATGAGAAATCTGGGTCCTCAATTTCATTAATATCAGTTCTAAGCATTCAGTTGTTGATTTGGGGAGGATATTCAAAGTTATTTTATTCTAGCCCTTGACCATTCCTAAACAACTATTATTTAATATGACATTATGTATAAAGGTAATGTTAAAATATTTATCTATTCATTATTATTCATATTTGGATCAGCTCCATCTCTTCTTTAAATCTTCCTTTAAACTTGTTGTTGTTAGTTGCGAAGTCGTGTCCAACCCATTGCGACCCCATGTAGAATGTTCCTTCACTTCCTTTAAAATATTTTAAAGTAAAGATCTTTAAAACTGCACTTTGAAACAGGTTTTGGGTTCGGTTGTGGATGTGTGCACACATACTGTGCATTTACATACATAAAGAATAAGATTGAGCAGATCTATTTGTTTCTACATATACTAATAGACTACTGTATCTTTTTTGGATGCATATATGAATATTTCAAAGAGACCCATTTTAGTCTAGTGGTTAAGGGATCAGTCTAGAAGCCAGGTGATGTTAAATTCTAATTCTGCCTTCAGCATGAAAACTGACTGGGTGACTTTGGACCAGTCACTTGTTCTCAGCCCAACTCACCTCACAGGTTGTTGTTGTGGGGAAAATAGAAAGAGGAAGTAGGAAGCTATGTTTCCACCTTGAGTTATTTATAAAGTAATAAAGGCAGGATAAAAATCAATAGAAATAAATAAAATACCTATTGTCACTTTATATATAAATAGAAAATAAAAGAGAAAATGGTATAAAGAATAAACCTCTACTTAATTGTACTACTTAACACAGTCTTATACTAATTAATACTATCAAATTGCCTGGTGATAACATCCTTGTTCAAGCATAAAAAATTAGTATTAGTATTTATTTGATTTCTATACCACCCTTCTCCCTGAGGACTCAGGGCAGTGTACAGGGCATTAAAAACACATACTGTAATACAAAAATTAAAACAAGATTAAACCCAACACGCCCTCACATACAATCTAAAATCTAACATCCCCCCCCTCAGTCCAGGCCAGCAGATGTAAAAAGCCAAGTTTTCAGTTTCTTGCAGAAGGTGCAAAGATCAGGAGCCATCCGTAAATCCACCGGCAATTGGTTCCATAGGCCGGGCGCCCCCACAGAAAACGCCCTCCTCCTGGAAGCCGCCCAGCGATACTCCACCACCAACGGCACCCGGAGGAGACCCTCCCTATGGGAGCGGACTGGGAGGAGGAAGATGACATCGGCAGCAGGTGTCCCCTCATATACTCCGGTCCCAAGACATTCGGGCTTTATAGGTCATCATCAATGGTTTATTTATTTATTCAGTTTGTATGGCTTCTCACCCACCACGAGAGACTGAGTGGCTAAGATCCAGTTAACACAAAAGCAGAATGGCCAACAAAAATGAAATGACATCATTCCTTTCTACACTTAAAATTCGCCTGAAAATGGCTCATCTAAATTCCTGGCCCACAGGAAAAAAAAAGAGTAGGTCTTCAGCATTTTATGAAAGACCAGCGGGATTGGGACCATGTGGATCTCGAGGGGCATGCTGTTCTCCAGGGCAGGTGCAGTGACAGAAAAGGCACATCCCATCAGAGATCCCATCAGAAGGCTTGTTTAAAAGAAGACATCTGGAACATGATGCCCGCCTGGAACATGTGCAATGGGTGGAAATAATTGGAGAATACCAGCCCTTTTTTGGTAGGCCAGGTAAGCAGCACACGCAGCTGAGATTCTAAGAATGTTCTTTGTTGTAGCAAAGTGGAATAATAGAAACTGGAAAGCTGTCCAAAATCCTCACTATCCCCTTTTTAGGGATAACTCAATCAAGACAGGGCTGTTCTGCATCTCACACTTTCTACTTTCCCAGTAGCAACATTTTCCTTTCCTATGACCTATGACCTTTTTCAGGACCTTATCTTTTTTTACAAGAAGATGTAGCCCCATAATTAACCTAGCCCTGTGCCATGAAGGACTTTATAGGTAATAACCAGCACTTTCAATTTCACGTAAATGTCAACTGGAAGCCACTGCAGCTTGCCGAATAATACTGTTCCATTGTCATACTAAGGTGCACCCTTAACTACCATGTCCATGGCCTTCTGGGCTAGTTGAAGCCTCAAGGGAACTCTCAAGTAGAGCCCATTGGAATAATTTTGACAAGGAGCACCAAGATGGATGCCCAACCGCCATATTCATCCAATCAGAGATCACCATCCAGACTCCATATAGCAAATGACAGAGCTACTTAGTAAAATCATAGCTGCACTGAAATGTGAACAATGACCTTCACAGCTTCCATTCTGCCACTACATTATTCCTGCTCTCAAGCACAAATGTAATTAAAATTTTAGAGTAAGCACCTGTACCTTGAACACCTCAACTTCTTCTAGCATCAGCTCTTCTGTTTCCAAATCATCTTTGGGCAAAACTATGACTTTCTGGACAGTCCCACGATCTGAAACACAATAGAAACAGACTTTATTTAGGTCTTCTCTTTTGTGCAGTTTCCATGCTAACTAGCATTAACAACTTTTTAAAGGGTAGTATCTGCATATTTGGAAAGTGTCGGGGAATGGCAGATTGGCTTGTTGTCATAAGAGAACGTTGCTCCAGTTTCATTCAGCTTTCATTTTCCATACAAGAATTAGTTGAACTGACAGGTTTTCTCATAACTTGGCCACCACAAAGAAAGGCCCATTCCTGTCAGGACTCTCCAGAACTACAGAATAACCCACAATCCTGAGATGAAGGAAAGAAACCTAACAAGCACATTATATAACGATCAGAAATAATGTAAACCTGAGACAAAAAGAACTGCACATTCTGTAAAGCAAATTCTGTGCTGATATTTTTTTTCAGTTTATATGAACCTCAAAGAACTGCATGGCTGTGTGTGTGTGTGTGTGTGTGTGTGTGTGTGTGTGTGTGTGTGTTTAAAAGTGCAAGATGCTTTTTTTCCACATGGGCTATAGATTTCATGGGCTATCTAGTGGTGAAGAAGGATTACAGCATATTCACACAGTACATTCAAATCAACATTCATTAAAATGTTAATACATACATGTTTAAAGTAGACCCTCATTTCATTATTCTGTTGAACATTTTCATTTTTATACCAACTTGGCTTCCTAGCCTAACTATCATAGCAAGCAGCATGGGGCTGAGAATGGATGTGTGATCATGATCTCTGCAGGATCTTCCTCTTCAGTTAACTGAAAATGAGGCAGATCTTCATCCATCTCTAAGATGACTCCTGGCTTTAGGACTACTTTGAAAGGAAATACTTGCTCAGTCTTACTTGCAAGAGTAAAGCAAAAAAAAAAAAAAAAATATGCAAGAAAGCAAACAAATCAGCTGTTCTTGCAGTGACCACCTGGAGGGAAAATTTTAAAAACAAAATGGAGAAGAATATTTAATTACGAACGCTCTTCTACAGATCGTTGCTATCTAGCTTGTGTTGAAAGATGGGTTCTGAGTGCTTTCTATAAGGCTGAATTAGGGTCTCGTCTTATAAAACACAAACACCATTTTGGATTTTGTGACATGTGTGGGTATAGGCTTCAAAATGAGGGAAATATTTGTAACTATATCTAAAGACTTCAACTGGCAATATTCAAATTTAAATGATATATTTTTAGAACTACTAGTCCTTATGATTATGTTTTGTAATTCATTTTAAAAACCAGACCCAGATGCTTCTGAGAAAACATTAGACACGGTCTGAAACCAGAGAAGTGGGGTGGGCAGCTATTCCTTTTCAACATTTTGACAACGAACTCACAAGGCTTAACTTCTGAATGTTGAACTTTGTTATGAATGCAATGGCTGGAGATGATATCAAAAGCAAGAATCTCTATCTGAGCAACCAAACCATTCCTCTTCTATCTGCCTTCTCTATTGAATGCCACTCATAGCCATAAATTCCACCAGACGGCACCTTGATCCCTGAACTTGGTTCTTTCTGCAAGAGGAACTAACTAAAATTTGCAGATTCATTGACACCTTTGGCTAGAAAGAAAGCAGAAACTCCCCGAAGACTCCAACAGGTGATAGCCAGACTGTGTACAGCTGCTGGATGTTGTGCAGTGAATTGGGCAGCCCCAAGAAAAACTGTGCAGATACGCAACAATATGTGAAAGCTAATGAGGAACATCCTTGGTTGTTAGTATTCTTGGCTACCTGCTTGCCTTGTTGGCTGGTCTCCTTTGACTTGTGGGAGGCAAGTAACTCAACTACATCAGATTCAGCCCAGTGCAAGGAACATCTGCTAGCCATGCCTCCCCTCTATTTTAATTCTGCACTTTGATAAATCGTGTCTTTAGATCTCTGGGTTTTTTATGCTTAAAGAAATCAGCAATACTGTTCCATTCACTTCAGTGAAGACTTGGACATGTGCAAAATTGTATGCTTTTGAGTTAATTATACCTCCAACAAAGCTTTGGAGAATGATGGGTCAACATTGCCTGGTTGGCAGATAATATTACATCAGCCTGTCTATCCAGGTTCAGGATTATGGGCATTGGAGACCAACATATCTGGTAGGAACTTTGCTGGCTCAGATAAATTCTACTCTAGAGCTCCTAGAAGGGCATGTTTATAAACGAGAGACCGAATCCATTGGAATCCTTGCTTGATGCATTTTTGCTCTGTTAAAGTCGAAGAGGGGGACTCTTACTCACTCTTATTTAATTGATGCTTTTAATTCTAAATTTTAATTGTTAAATTTCATCATTTTGGTTTATTGGATCTTTTTTGTTTAACAGCTTTTTGTATTTTGTTCTTGTTTGTTTTTTATTGCTGTGAGCCACCCTGAGTCCTTCGGGAGAAGGGCGGCATACAAGTCCAATAAAACCTTAAACCTTAAACTCAAACTGAGGGAACATTACCAGAATTCTGTTCTCTCACATCTGGAACAGCCTTGCAAGAAATACAGGAAACCTTAGGAAATGAGAAATCAATTCTATATAGAAGAGGACTCTGAAGTGTGATTACGGAGCAGTAAATGCTAGCCTGAATTCCTTTGACTTTTCCAAAGAAGGCCTTGAATAAGCAGAAATTTCAACTGTTTTCCTGTGCTCCTGAAACAGTATTCTAGTACAAATGGAAAAGTTGGAGTTGAGATTTGGTAACTCCGTTACTGTCTTCCAACTAATTGCATTGTCAGATAAATTACTTCTAAAATTTACTAAAACCTGTGGGAAGAGGAGATACAGAAAAGTTTAGGTGAACACCCCTAGGCAGCTTTTCCTAACTGCTTTTGCATAAACCCCAAATGCTCATCTTCCAGGCTGGGGATTGGTGGGTGGAAGTGCTGTGTATTCTTTTCAATGCACATCAGTGGGTACCTGTGCCCAGGAAAAGCACCTCATAGCGTCCATCAGCTGCATCCACCTGGTCCACAGCTATAGTTGTGAACTTGTACTTGACGTTGGTTCTCACCACAAGAGGTTGGCGGTGTATGGGATAGACACCATTGTACATCATTGGATGAGTGCGCATGAAGTTGATCACCTCATCAGGATAGTCCTTGGTTGATTTCATTGAGGGTGTAAATGTTCCCCCTGGACACTGAAAAACCAAGGCAAAAACAGCATGAGATATGGTTCAGTCAATATGTAACTGATTATATATTGAAGCCAACACTTCAAGTGCTTTCTATTTCCCCCACCCCTCCCTGTGTAATCAGCCCCATGGCCTGTTATAGTATAATGGCTAAGTGCATATCCACCATCAGCCATGGAAGCTCACTTTCTTTTAGCTTAGGACAGTGTTTCTCAACCTTGTCAATTTGAAAATGCGTGGACTTCAACTCCCAGAATTCCACAGCCAGCAACGCTGGCTGGGGAATTCTGGGAGTTGAATGAAGTCCACACACAGAGATGGTATTCAGCCAGTTCCGACAGGTTCCAGAGAACTGGTAGTGATAATTTTGACTGGTTCAGAGAACCAGAAAATACCACCTCTGATTGGCCGACAGCATAGCCACACCCACTAAGCCACGCCCACAGAACCAGTAGTAAAAGAATCTGAATCCCACCACTGTCCAGGCATCTTCAAACTGCCAAGGTTGAGAAACACTGGCTTAGGAAGAATTGGAGGAGAGAAAGGTAAGTGCGTGCTACTCTAAGCTCCTGAAATCCTGAAAGTAGGATATAATTCTGATGAATAGAGGTAAGGCACCTTGGCTGCTTTCCATAAAATAATTATCCTTTGCTCCTCACCTGAAGGCACAAGAATCAGCTACCAAAGTATTGTGGGTTAGGCCTGCGTATGTTCACGTTAGCATGCTTTTGCAATTTTTTGTTCAGTATTTTTATACATTTGTCATTACCTTTCCTGAGTAAGTCGTCTGAATAGAAAAGCAGGATGTAAATTTACCAACTAAATTGAAATACAATTATTGCTTCATTCTGGGAGAAGGAAAGATTTGAGGAGTTTACAGGGCACGAGAACTTGTTGCCGAGTGGCGCCATCGGATCATCTTCTCCTCCTCAGCCTTAAAGAGATCCAACTTTTTCAACATATCCCTCGTTTTACTTTTCATTGCTTTACCAGGCTGACCTGCTTTGGCTGAAATATCTTTGTGCGTTTGCTAACATCTCTGTAATTCTTAGATTGTGGAGTGTTTTAGTAAAGCTCATAAACCCCCCTCCCACTCCTCAGAAACCCATCTGAAGCAGCTGCTCAGCGGTGGGAGCCTGCTCTTTGGGTTTTCTGGAAGCCTCCCCATATATAGCAAAGACCGACTTTTTCTTTTCCTTTTTTTGGCCCTGGGGGACAAGTAAAAGAGACTGGAAAACTGCACTTTCTGAGCCAATGAAACGAAACAATGAATTCTCCTTATTTTGTAATATTTTGCCAACAAAGAAAGGATGCCAGTAAATGAGAGACCACCAATCTAGAGAGGAAATGCTAATCAGCCTCACACGTGGTGGCCAAATGTTGAGCCCTGAAAGAGATGAGCTGTGCGGCACCAAAGGACATCATACAAAAGAGGCTGGGGAAGCACCGGGAAAGAAAGGCAATGAATGTCAAGAGCAGGGGTGTCCAATCTTGGCAACTTTAAGACTTATGGACTTCAACTCCCAGAATTCCTCAGCCAGCAAACTGGGCAATTCCCTGACAAAACAATGGTCAGATAAGAGAAATCTAAGTCCAACGTGGGAATGTAA